>JAHFZB010000121.1:91603-166060 GCA_036884735.1 Huso huso
TGCATCGGTGTAGCCTAAGTTCAGTTACGTGCTCTTTGAATCTCGGATTATAACTTTAAAACCAAAACCTAAAATTGGTTTAATTAAGTGGCATTATTAAGTCAGATAATTGCCGTTGTCTGATGTGCTAATGATCAAGTCTTCCGGTGGTTAATATTGTTTGCGCTATCGAGATCCATAATTCGGTGGTCCTAAAAACTTTTCGTTTCAATGAGTTTATTGCAAATAACCATAATGAACCTAAAGTCCCGCCTGTATCTGAAGAGATGATCTGTTCATGCTTATCTTAAAATTAAAGTACTGGTCCTGGTCAGTTGTCATCCATCTCATCAAACCAAGACTTTTTAATTTGATTATTCTCCACGGTTTACTGAAATCAACAATCAACAATGACATGTTTTATGAGGTACAGTTCACAATCAACTCAGTAACATATTTTCACAATGGTATCTCCTTAACTATATTTTGCTGAACTTTCTACATTTGTACATTTGTTCATCTTATTTCTGCACTTCACAGAGCAGTTTTCAAACTCCTTAATTAACACAGGGAATCCTGTGTGCAAATCTCATTAACACAGGAGTCCTGCATTAACTTCTCATTTACTGTCACGTACAAACACGAACCATTTCACAATCTCTACATTAACACCGAACCTGCGTGCATCTCATTACTGTCACATTACAAACACAGACCATTCCTGCAATCTCTACATTAACACAAAGAATCCTGCGTGCATCTCATTACTGTCACATTACAAGCACCAGACCATTCCTGCAATCTCTACATTAACACAGGAATCATATTGCATCTCATTACTGTCACATTACAAACACAGACCATTCCTGCAATCTCTACATTAACTGAATCCTGCGTGCATCTCATTACTGTCACATTACAAACACAGACCATTCCTGCAATCTCTACATTAACACAAGAATCCTCATTGCATCTCATTACTGTCACAGCTACAAACACAGACCATTCCTGCAATCTCTACATTAACACAGGAATCCTGCGTGCTTCTCATTACTGTCACATTATAAGCACAGATTCCTGCAATCTCTACATTATCACAGGAAACACTAGTGCTTCTCATTACTCACACTGCAACAAACATTCCTGCAATCTCTACTGTGACAAGCGGTCAGGTTTCAGTGCAAAACGTGGCGGTTGCGATATTTCAACCTCACACTCATTTACTCATTACAAGATGAATGAATGTTAGGAATGTCTATATTCATACCATTAAGAGCAGTTTTTATTACTTGAAGATTTGCTTTGCACATTACAATTTCACTAATCAATGAATAAAAAACAAAACATGCTTTTCATTTGAATGCAATGTTAAATAGATTCTCCTCAAATAAACGCAAATAAACCAGAACATGGACAAGAGCAGCACTTATTCTTAATGTTGGGCATGATGGAAAATAAAATCAGAAAACTTCTGCTCTGGTAATCAGCAAGAGGCAGCAGTGTGGAGTAGTGGTTAGGGCCTGGACTCTCACTGGTGGGTCGTGGGTTCTCAGGTGGGGGACACTGCTGCTGTACCCTTGAGCAGAATGCTACCTAATTGCTCCAGTAAACGAACTGTATAAATGGGTAGTGCAAAGTAAAAAATAATGTGATATCTTGTAACAGTTGTAAGTTGCCCTGGATAAGGGTGTCTTGAAAATAAATAATAATAATATGGAAGGGTGCAATGTGAAACCAATAGAACTCTTGTCTGGATGAATGAAACAAGCACTTTGACTCAGGATTGACTTGAATCTTCCTTGTGAAATATGAACTGAAATCCAAACCTGAAAACAATGGGTTGTTTACCGTGAACCACATTCGTGCTCAAGTGAATTAGGTGTGGTGACCTTATGCAAGAAAAAGGTTTAATACATTTTCTTACCTGAGATGTTGCAATATATTTTTTAATAATATCCAGTGTTTTCCTTTCTGTCATTGCTTCATCTTTCATGTGCATGATTGAGCCACGCCTTCATTGTCAGACACATTGAAGTGCCTGTCCCATAAGCTTTTAAACAAACAAGTATCTTCCATCCGAAAGTTATGATGAGCCAAGCCACTGCTGGAACACAATGCAATTAGGAAATTTTGTGATCTTCAATGCCTGTCACTTCTGTGATAACATAAGAAACAAGACTACCGGTGCTGGTATAAAAAGCCTGCATTATATCCAGCATTGAGTTTCGGTACACAAGACAACTGAACTCAATTTCCAGGATCTTTCTGATCCCACCTCGATTAATGCTAAAATGGCGGGTGGCTCATTTTAATCTCTACCAGCTTTTACTGCATCAAAGTTTTACTCATTGTGAATGCAAACAGTGAAGAGACAATTCCACAGCAGTAGTACTGTCTTGCTGTAATGACAGATCAAGTCTTGCTACAAATAGGAGGGCCACAATCTTAATTTCCAAATGACGATGGTGGGATGATGTGTGCCAGATCAGCTGGAAGGTGGGCATCACATGTGCATTCAATGTGAGATTGAGTCCCTACACCCTACTTCCCACCTCTGACTCCACCACATCCTCCTCCCGTATCTCTACCTGTCTGTCTGCTATTTCCTCCTGGATGCACTCGCATCACCTCAAACTCAACCTCTCTAAATCTGACTCCTTTTCTTTCCTCCTCCTCCCTCCTCAGTCTCTCTATCTCTGTTCTCTGGAATCTACCCTCTCTCCTCTTCCTCAGCTAGAACCTTGGAGTCACCTGGACCCCTGCCTCTCTTATTCCAACATCTCCACTCTGGCACGCAGATTCTTCTGAGCAACATCGAAGAATCCGACCCTTCTCCACCAACTATGCTACCAGCTCCTGGTCCAGGCCCTGGTACTCTCCGCCTAGACTGCAACTCCCTCCTGGCTGGCCTCCCTGCGTCTGCCACCCATTCGCTCCAGCTCATCCAGAACTCTGCTGCTCATGGTGTTCTCTCTACCTCCCCTTAGCCCCACATGCTCACTACTCCGCTCGCTCCACTGGCTCCCGATCACGCTCGCATCAGTTCAAAGTTCTTGTGCTAATACAGATGCCTTGATCAGACTGCCCAGCCTCAGACCCTCATCTCCCCACCCCACTCGACCTCTCCGCTCCACCTGCACTGAAGACTGGCTCTACCTCCCTCGCTCCCCAGCTCCCGAGCCGCTCCTTCTCCACCCTTGCTCCGCAGTGGAACATTAACTCCCCTAAGATATCAGGACTGCCCAGTCCTGACCACATTCCGCTTCCTTAAGACTCACCTCTTCAAACAGCACCTGTAGAACTCCTCTGTTGTATCCTGGGACACTATACCCTTCATTTAAATATGCTTTATTTTGCTCTTATCTGCCCCTATTTTACTGCATTTAATCACCTTGCCTCAGAATATTGTAATCTGCAAGTGTTTAATCTGTATTATTTTGTACTTAATCATATCTGATGTAACTATCACTATTTAATCATATCCTGATGTAGCTTTCACTATTATCTACTGTATTATTATTGAATTGGTTTGTCACCTTGAAATTATTGTATTTCTTGTTCTTATTGTACTAGCTTATATTGTAACACTTGAATGTATTTGTATTTGCTTAGATTGTAGAGTAAGCCCTGGATAAGTCTGCTAGAAATAAATAATAATAATAATAATACTGTAGGTATGTTTGTGAATGTACTAGTATGGTTCAGTTGCACCAACTCACATATCCCACTACATTCCTTTTCATACTGGATGTATACTGAGTAGACTTTAGGAAAAAAAGTTACTGTCCTTGCATTTGTACACATTCAATGACACACTAAGAACTCGAAATCACTGTTAAATAAACATCAGTGCCAAATGCTTATATACTGCACTCCGGTCTGAGCAGTGATATGTTTTCTGTGATTTGCAGCCCTCATCTGTCATGTTCAATTCCCTTGTGGTTTGGGTTGCAGTTATAAATGTTTGATTCTACCTGTACACTCCCTCTAAGCTGAACTGTGTGTGAAGGCCACTGGTTATATCTGGTCATAATGAACCTTGCTAGCTGAGCACTTCACCGTCTCGCTTTAGGAGATGGCGGCGACAGCTACGGGGGAGGTCTGCGGCGATGAGAATGTCAGCGGAGGTCCACGGACAGTCCATGGAGGAGGGCTCTGGGGCTCCAGGCGTGACAGTCAATCACAGGGACATGAACTTGCCTTGGCCATTTCGATCTGTTCTCGGGGATTTGAAAGCCGTGCAGATGTACAGGCCGCCTCACTCTCAAGGGCCAAGGTGGCATGCTAGATGCCCAACCAGCGCACACAGAGCATGCCACCTGTCTTCCTGAGGTTTTAGCCCTACAGGGCGTGCAAAATGAAACCGGCCCTTGCTAAAGTGTCGGTGGAGTATTCAACACAGATTGCACTGTGTATTGTGTGCTGATGCGAACTTGCCAGCGTGCACTGGTGCACTGAGCACAGCGTGCATCGCTTGTACCGTATCAGGCACTGATTGCACAACACTGCATGCACGAACCTGCATACACGGTACTGCATGCACGAGCACTGTGTGTACCGAAGGCAGAGCGAATACTCGCGCGAGGCACTAGCACTGTGCGTTGAGCGAGCATATCCATAAAATGTGTTGGTGGTCGTCTTCGGGTGAAGGGAACGGCAACAGCATTGATCGGTTTAATGGAATGGGCGGTATCGTTCAACGCCGACCGTACCATAACAACAAAAGTGAGAAATGAAAATCGTATTTCTGAATTAAAAACATATTATTAGTTCCCATTTGAAGCACAAACATAAAAACATTATCGCATTTAGCAGTTTCAGTCAGACGAAACACACGTAGCGACCAGCGTGTGCTGATATATATTCCATTCTCTATTCAGTGCTTCCGTCAAATACTAAGCTCACAGTTTAATAGAAGAAGTGGATTAGTTCTATTTGTGTGTATGTTCTAAGCGCTGCACTCTGTTTCAATAAGTTTCTGAACAGTTCTATGAGATCTGAGCTGTGAACACAGGTGAGACTTGATAGGGTTGGGTGACTCACAGTACAGTTAGATTATCCTTCCTGTGGTTTCATGTTGGCCTCTCAGTGCTTTCCTGCTCTCTCTGGGAGGGGCATTAGAAATCTGCCTGTTCAGAATGAACTGGCCCATAAGTGTTGAGACATGTGTGCCAGGAGCTGCTGCACATAAGGGAATGAAGGAGACCAGGTGGGTAACAAGGATGACACAGGAGGCAAGACAATGAAGAATAAACTGCCTTCAATAGCAGCTGATGAGCTGCTCCTTAATAAAACATAAGAACTCACTCAAGAAATGTATGAATTCTCATTTAAAAAATGTTTATTAAATTGAGATAACTTCATTTTATTATTATAAGTTATAACCTGAGTTAGATAAAGAAGCCTGCAAACTCAATCTTCCATCTGTTTGAGGTGCATACCATGTTAATATATACAATTGAATTTAAAGAATGGTTGCACAATCAAGTCTTTCCTTTCATTTATTTCAAGCAAGATCAATCAGTTCTCTCAATCCAGAGTGTGAAGTGTGTTTCTGGCAATTGAGACAGGCAGGTCCAGAGCGGGTGAGGAGGCAGAGGGAGGCACAGAGACACAGGCACTCAGGATTTTATTCATACACACACACTCACGTGGCCGCTACCATATAGAGACTCATGTGGAGGACATACAGCCCAGTGTACAAAAAAGCAAACAAAACATCCAGAAAACTCAAATCAAAGTTCAGTGAAGGCAGCGTGCGCTGCTCCTCAACAGAGGCCTCGCTCACACAAGGTCACCAATGGCTTTTGCACAGTCAAAAATATAAAGCCAGACTCACACAGACACCAACAGCCTGATTTTTAACAGTAACTCAGAACCATTTAATTATCAACTTATAATAAAAACTATACCAGTAACATATACATCAATACTGTATTAAACAAAGCATCAATCACCTTTCATTGGTTATCAATAACTCATTCTAAATGCATCACTATTAATGAAATAGATTATAATAACTGAACAAAATATTACATACATTAATGAAAAACAACCAAATTATAAAGAGGCCAAATTCTAAATGATAAAAAAGCTGTAAATCAGTTTCCTCGCTCATCCCAATTGGTGACAGTGTATTCAGGGGTGTGTCCAAAAAGACTCCCATTGAAGTCATTTGTATGTAGGTCTCCACCTCTACGATTCACAATCACTTTTCAATGCCAATCCATCTGAAAGCAGGTACGTTCTTCTCTCCATGAAATGTTTTGCTGCGGTGAAGTTTCATCTTTGTCTAGTACTCTTGTAGCTCACTCAGATGAATTTTTCCCACATATCCTTTCCACACAGGCATGACAACAAGTGAAACTTTGTGTACTGGTGCATGTAATACGAATTTAATCTTGAGCTTACGTTTACCTGTAGTGGGATGAACCCCAAGAATCACATTAGTCAAATTCTGCATTGTTGTTGTTATTTCCTTTAAGGAAATACAGTGTGTATTCTTTATTTTCACTTTATTTTATTTTCAGTTTGGCCTGTTGAGACATCACTGCTTGTGTGACATCACTGTGAGCAGCTCCTCCTCCATGCCACAGACCACACTGCTGAGTGTTTAGATGACTGGATGTAGAGAGCCTTGTGTTATAAATGGGAGAACTGGGCTGACTGGGCTTTTACTGTGTTATTACATTATGGAGAGCAGTGGTGCTCAAAACCCCTCTTGTGATCCGATGTCAATATCTGCAGTGTGTCTGTAACAGATCAAATGAATGGAAGCTATAGTGCTGCTGAGTGTAATAATCTCCTGCATCTTCAGCCTGGACTCCACTGATGGTAAGCATGGGTTTGTTCTTGACCTGCTGTCGATGAATGGAGCTGGAGCTCCAGAGACTCAGCTATTCAGTGAAGAAGAGAGGGTTTGAGCTCCTCGGGTTTCTGCAGATACCAGGCTAGACTGCTGGTAAAACCAGAGCTACTGGATCTGCAGTTCAGAGTGTTTCCTCCCTCTATGAGAGACAGACTCCACTGTGGGACTCTGGTCAGGACAATCTGACCCTTGGATTCTGAAAACAAAAACACAGAACATCAACCCACTGAGTCAACAGCCACCGTCCATTAACTGCATTCCACTGTGTGCTGAGGAAGCTGATATTAATAATAATTCATAATAATGAGGGATTTCTTACCACAAGCAAGTGTGCCATGTGCAGAGGAGGAGGCCCAGTGAAGCCATAATTCTCTGTGTGTCTATGACTGTGAAAGGGCTGAACTGTCAGCTTTAAAAACCCTGAGCAATGGAGCAGTGCAGTTATTCTAGCTGTTGTGCAGAGCAGTGAGGCAGGCACAGGTATGCAAAGCACCTTCCTTTATACAAATCCCTGTCCCAGGCAGTTAGATGAGCTCTGAGCTGTGAGCACCAGTGGGGCTTCATAGGGTTGGGCCACTTTTACTGTTTTCTTCTATTTTTACCCCAGTCAAAGCTCTCAGTATATCACTGCTGTCTAATCTGTTGTCTGTCTAAACTGACAATAATGTTTGTGTTTGTCATTATTTCAATCTATTGAGAATTAAAAGGGTATGTAGTGCCCTACCCCTAACCATAGTGTTATACCTTCCCATGTGTTGCTGCTGCTGTACAAGTAAATGGACCTGTCATTTTTTTTTTTTCATTGTTCTCATTTTGACTTCTTACTCTTCTAAATGGAACATCTACTTCACTGTCTTTCACAGGCCTTTCCAAGATGTACCTTGAACTGCTACGAGTGCGTTTCATGATTTTCAATCATGCTAATATTTAACAAGCCAGGGAAAAGGTAGAAAACTCATGTATTGATTTCTGTATTGATTGATTGATTGATATGTGTGAAGAGCACACAGTGACTGATCACACTCCATTGCCATGGCAATTTCAGATCACTAGAAACACATGGCTCTCTCGTACTGACATGTTGTTTGAGAAAGGTTGAACAAACCAACTTTCTTTCATTTGGAATGAGACTGAATTAGTGGGGAGTCTGTGATGTAGGGGAATTCAAGTGAGAATATTATAGAATGTGTTCAAATATACATGACATGTGACAAGTGATATGAATGAAGAATTGTACATTTCAGTAAATACATGTTTTATTTGTATTTACATTTCACCTATTATATACACACACATAATCAGAATAGAATCTTCTCTCATCTAAAACGGCATCAATGTCAATATTTTTACTGTCAAGAGGGATGTATGCATTCATAAGTTATGCTGGCCTTGAAAAAACTCTGTTAAAATCAGCATGAAGAGAAGCAGCAACAGCTGCCGAGCCGTCTGGAAATGTGATTCTGAATAGATTACACCCACTCAAAGGTATGGATTACATTTTTTAAACAACAACTAAGCCTTGTGTTAGAACTATCTTACCTGTGCAACTAGTGTCAGTAAGCAATGTGTCAAATTAAAATTACAGAAGACTTTCGCTATAACCTAAGCTAAAAGTAAGAACTTACACACACAGCTGGTGCAACCCAGCCCAGGATTCATGGACATCTTCATATGAGAATCAGATATGAAAAAACATGAGTTACATTTTTACAATTCTTGGAATAACTGAATGATGTTTCAGAATTTAGAATAGATGGTATCATCACTACATTACTAGATGACCCTGTAGTCACAACAAAATCAGTTGTTTAAATAGACTAATATTGAATCCATACCTCCATGTAACTGTGTTGTTATTGAGCTCAGTGTGTTTGTGTGCAGTTGAGCTCCCTCCACAGAACCGGGTCCCGTTTCATTGCCTTCACCCTCAGCACCTGCAGTGGGTCCCAGCGCTCCAGCAGTGCAGTCGCTGTACAGTCCTGCTGAGGGGAGGTTTTTGTACCAAGGTGTAGCACTGTGAACACCCAGCTACTGCTGGGGTAGTGTAAACTCTGACAGTAGTAATCTCCTGCATCTTCAGCTGGACTCCACTGATGGTCAGAGTGAAGTCATTCCCAGATCCACTGCCACTGAAACGAGTTGGGATCCCAGACTGAAGGGGTACTTGCATAATAGATCAGGAGTTTGGGAGCTTCTCCGGGTTTCTGTTGGTACCAGGCTAGGTAGTTGCCATAGCTATCGCTGTACACTGCGCTGCTGACTTTACAGCTCAGGCTGACTGTGTCTCCTGGGAGAACAGATTTCACTGCTGGAGTCTGGTCACAGTATACTGTCCACTGGATTCTGAAAATAATAAATCATAATATTAACATTTATAGTAAATGATTGAAATAAATGATGAAAGCAGATTATATTTCAAGACTTTTCATTCAGTTTGCCTGTTTTACTTTTTAATACTTATATATTAAGAATTGTCCCAGAAACAGATATTTTTAAAAATGTGTTTTCTAAATGATTCTTACCCTGAGTGCAGATGACAAAGTGCCCAGATGAAGATGCTGATAAAAGTCATTGTTGTTGTGGATTCTGTTGCCATGAAGGGCAGCTCTCAATCATGAAGTGTTAAACTCACAGGGCTATAAACACTCCCCAGAGCACTGGAAGCATGTGTGCTGCCAATGCAAAGTGTCTTTTCTATGCAAATTGTCTTCCTTAGCACAGCAGCCACTTCTAGCCAAGCAGTGCTCTTAAGTTTAAACTCATTTTCAGCTGATGCGGTTTCTTTGCCTTTCAAAAACAACAAGTTTTCTATGGCAATCAAAAAGAAAAATAGCTTATAGTTTTTCTTTTGTTGAATTTCTACAAACACAGCTATTTCTCTCTTCTCCCCTTTCTCTCAAACAATTCATCTTAGCTACAGCTGTGATTACACTATGTAACACAATTTTTGTTCCTGGGTAGTAAGTGTTATTTCCTAATTGCTTATGCCTCAAAAGTATAGAAAATGGCTATTATTCCCCACAAACTTTGCTTTTGTGACTAGGACAGTGATATTTTGAAATTTACCTATTTCCAATGAGAAAAGCAGACGAATTTGTGTCTTTTAAGTTCACATAAAGTCAGAAGAAAACAACATATGAATCAAATTAACATGTATTTATACTAAAGTAATACAAAAATGACTACAAAAGATTTAGAAGTGAGTACTTTTTTTTTTCGAGATTTACGATTATACTGTAAAACTTTCATGAATCAACCCCAAATGTAGTCTCCCATCATGTTCTCGTTATACTGTCCTTGTAGCGGCGTTCAAGTCCAGTATATCCTGTGGTGGAAGGTCTTTCGCCTTGCTCCTCAGTATGATCCATGTTCTCCTTGAATTTATCAAGATGAGCATCAGGATATGGACTTTGAGGACATCCTACAGCCCATTGTGCCGTAGTTCTTCACCAGAGTCTCAACCAGCTCCCACATAGTTTTCGGCCTTGTGATTGCCCAGGAAGCCCCGAACCACTTGCGACAAAGCTGTTGAAGCCGCTTTCTCTTACTAGTGAGCTTCTTGGGAATTCATTTGCACTCCAGGATCTTCTTTATCTGTGGTCCGACGAAGACACGGCTTTGACCTTTGCCTCCAGACAGCTTAGGAAGAAGTCTTGAAGGTACTTGAAGGCTGCCGACTCATATCTAGAGCTCTGACAAATTGTTTCATAAGGCCCAATTTGATATGCAGTGGTGGCATCAGCACCTCCGGGTCCACCAGTTGCTCCCTTCGACGTTGTTCCTCTCCACAGAGAACTTCGGTCCGCTGTGGCTTCCAGTCCGCCTGTGGTAGTGAGCTTTGGTGTCCTGCTGTCCCAAAGGCAAAGATGGGAAACTTGGTAAAACCGCCTTGAGACCCATCCAGGAATGCCACCATTTTTGAAGTCTCCTATGACCTCCCAGCCGTACTCATCATACTTCCAAGGGCGTCCAGCAGGTCTTCATGTATTTGTAATCCTCTTTGAGGTTGCACCGGAGTGAGCCAGGGGAAGAGGCGGTGCCTTGTTACCATTATGCTG
Organism: Huso huso; assembly: GCA_036884735.1. NCBI lineage: Eukaryota > Metazoa > Chordata > Actinopteri > Acipenseriformes > Acipenseridae > Huso > Huso huso. The sequence continues at coordinate 102,509 of JAHFZB010000121.1, forward strand.
AAGACGGCTTTGAGGCTCCTGGATGAGCTGTGAATGAAGAGGCGCCACTCATTCTGGTTACAGGCGATTCGATTGCCTCCGAACAGACTAGTCACATTGTGGCAGAAGCAGAGCCCATCTTGACGGAGAAAAGCTGGAAAAAAAAGGTTGGTGATGCTTCTCTGATCTACAACTTGCACACTTTCATCCAACAAGTTCCACTGCTTGAGCCTAGAGCGTCCAAAAGCTCGGCACTGTACTTGGTGAGACCAAGATCTCTAATCAAGTCGTTGAGGTCTTTTTTTTGGTTTGGGGTAGTATGGGTTTTCTCTCCCTCAGCTCCACCTCTGAAATTGTCATCTGGATCTCAGCGTCTTCCTCTCTCTCTGACTTGCTGCTCTCTTCTAAAGATGGCTGCTCTCTCTCGGAGGAGTGGGTGCGGGGAGCTCATGGCAGTGTGGCACCAGGCGATGGATGAAGGAAGGTCCGGATCGTGATAGCAGGTGCATTCTTTCCAGTCTGACGTTTGGAAGGGTCCACCATGCAGAAGTAGCAGTTGCTTGATGTGGTCAGTGGGTTCCCTTAAATTCTTAAGGATAGCGAACTTCATGGCTCTCTTTTTCCCCTCTGTACCATCCTACAAAAATAAATTTATTTCACCATGACTAATGTGTAAGAGATTCTATAACATTTTTCATATATGATATATTTTTCAATAACATTGAAAATTGTAAAACATTTTAAAATTAAAAACTTTTTACAATTTTAAAAATTTTAACAAATTTTAAAAACATAAAATTCGACAACAATTGTCCATCTTACCTTCCAGAGTTTTTTTGCAGTGCTCGTAGGTGAAATGAGGTGCCCAGGGTTTGTCTTGATCCCTGAGCAGGCATGCCAGAAATATGCCTTGTAGGCCTCACACATCTTAGCAGATGCTTCCACGGAGTACTTTTCACTCTTGTCTTGATAAATTGGCGCAGACATAGCAAAATGCGTCTGCCGGATGCTTGCAACCTCTTGATGTCATCTCAGAAAAAAATGCAGATATGTATCCACTTAGGCAGCTGGAACTAAACTGAACTGGTGGGCTTAAGGCCCCTGTGTTTTATACTAGTATTTATATTACTGGAAAGTTCTAGAAAAGTTCGAAGTTACTCCAAGTTTACTCAGCACTGAATCTATCTGGAATGTTCTGGAAAATAGGTAAATTTCAAAATATCACTGTCCTGGTCACAAAAGCAAAGTTTATGGGAATAATAGCCATTTCTATACTTTTGAGGCATAGCAATTAGGAAATAACACTTACTACAGGAACCAAAAAAAAAAAAAAAAAAATAATTGTTACACGGTGTTATGAAGAGCAGTGATTGCTCTGGCTCCCTCTTGTGGTTAGTGTTAATATCTGCAGTCGGTGCTGCTTGTCAGAGCTCTGTTTGATGTTTTCTGACACGTCTCCAGACCCTCTTGATTGCCACTCTAACACGCCAGTGTGCTGTGCAGTGTCCAATCCACATGTCATTTAGAAACAGGGCAGCAGTGTGGGTAGTGGTTAGGGCTCTGGACTTCTGACCGGAGGGTCGTGGGTTCAATCGGTGGGGGACACTGCTGCTACCCCTGAGCAAAGGTACTTTACCTAAAATTGCTCCAGTAAAAACCAAACTGTATAAATGGGTAATTGTATGTAAAATATTGTGTAAAAAATAATAATGTAATTGTATGTAAAAAATAATGTGATATCTTGTAACAATTGTAAGTCGCCCTGGATAAGGACGTCTAGAAAATAAATAATAATAATAATAATAATAATAATAATAAACAGTGAGACACTGATCCAATTGTGGGGAGTGGCAGTGCTCTGATAAAGGCTTGTGTGCCACTGGGCTCTGTTCAACAGGGCTGGTGTGGATTCTACAGGAGAGGAGGCAGAGAGAAGCAGACAGCAGGATACACACAGGCTCCTTCTTACTGCACTCATCATCATTTGATCATATAGTGCAATGGTAGCGTGTCTGACTCAATCAGAAGGCTGTGTGCTCAAATCATTCAGATCAAACTTTGATGTTATTAAAATCATGATGATTTCTGTCAAAGTGTGTGGGGTGGGGTAGGCTGACAATATTGTTAGGGACCAGTCGATTTTGGTCACCATTTAAAAAACAGCACCTATAGGAATGTAAAACACTAGAGGTTTGACGGCACACTAGTAGTAATAGTACTATAGCTTATGTCAAAAGTCTGATTTATGACCCTTTTGACCTTTTTTTTGACTTTATAGGTATGAATTTATGAATATATAATGAGGGGCGTGGTTATGAATATATGAATATATGATGAGGGGCGTGGAGTTATGAATTTATAATAGGGGGCCGTGGATTTTTATTATGGTTACAAGACAGCTATGCTTATTGAATATAGTATATATATATATATATATATATATATATATATATACACACACATATATACACATACACCTATATAATCTTATGGCACGTCTTTTATAAGATATGTTCAAAATCAGGGTTTAATATGTTATTTATGTAATCAGGGGATAGCGGGTACCCAAGTTTTATACATGCTTATGTTAACTTATGCTTGGTGTGAACAACATTGAAGTCATAATATTTTTTTACATAAGCCACTTAATGAAAAAGGAGAAAAGTTCAAAATAGTGTATTAAAAGCAAAAAGAAAAACAAAAGAAAACAACTTATTTAATATTTAAAAACATTTAAACAAACATTACACACAGAAATCACAGTAAACTTTGAGTTTTGTTGTTTTAAAAGGGTTATAGACATTTATATATATATATTGCATTTTACAGACAATTTTCAAAATCATTGTTTAATAAGACGCTTGTGAGGTTGTTCAAAGGTTTGATATGATTTTACATTTTATATGTATGTTAACTTATGCTTGGTGCAGACAACATTAAAGTCTTAGTATTTTTACATAAGACACTATGAAAATAGGAGAAAGTTTAAAGAGGGTATTAAAAGCAAAAAGAAGAAAAAACACTACTTAGCCATTTAAAAGCATTTAAACATTACACACACACACAGAAAGAAATCAGAGTAGAGGTGTTGTGATTTTACATTTTGATATGTTTGGCGTATACATATTTTTTACTAGGCACCGTTAAAAGCAAAAGATATTTACACATACAGAATCAATAGATGAAACAGGGAGAAAGTTTAAACACGTATCACAAAGCAATAGAAAAATGCAGAAAGCAATTTTATTACACACATAAAATCACGGAACAACTTGGGCGTTAGTCGTTTTGAAAGTGTATCGCAAAACAAAATAAAACAGATATTAAATTAAATATTTATAAAAGAACAAAAACAAAACAAAATCTACCAGGTACAAGTTCTGAAAAAGCTCTCTCTTACCGTCTTCAAAAAAAAAAAACTCTCCCCCGGACAAAACGCACAAACCCTGCCTGAATTCTCTCCCTCTCACGCTTCTTCTCTCTTCAAACTTTAGCTGACGAATGACTGCAAAACATCGTTTCTGTGACTTAAATAGGGGCGTTCCTTGGCCCCAAACATGCGCGCCGAAACACATCCACATCCCCTGAAGTTGTGTTTATTGGAAATAAACAAATAAACCTCTAAAATGAAACAAGTTATAAAACAGATTGCATAAACGTTAATGAGTGAGAATATTTTTACCCTGTAACATGAAATTTATTATCAACTCTGAAAATGTGATCAACCGTGACTCTAATAATCTCTGCAGGTCCTAATGCCCCAAATGTATTGTATATGTACAATAATAATTATTTTAAACCAAACTTTTTTTATTTTTTACTTTACCTTAATTAACACCCCATGATCATTTACAAATGTATTCATTAACCCTGTTTAGTTTAAGTCCCAGACTTTCCATTATATGAGTACTTTGTTCACCATCCAGTTGGATTATATGGTCCTTTCACATTTTTGTTTTCTTAAACCAACCCTTTACACATATATATATATATATATATATATACCCTAAATAAAAGGTGTGTGCAAGTTTGTAAGTTTTAATGCATATTAACTATGTGCATAAACTGTATTTTTAGTTGAAAAAAAAATGCAACATTGCCTTGAAGTCATGTACTACTTCCAATAAATATTTGAAAAGGTTCTTATAGGGTATGCATTAACTACATCCTTACATTTTAATGGTAATGTTTATTTGAAGTACTGCACAAAAACTTGGTCTTATTTTGTCCTCATGTATTCCCATCATAGGGATGTCCCAGGGCCCTAGCTCACAGGCCCAGCATGGAGGCAAGGTAGAACAACATGGGTGAGGGGAAATCAAAGGAGGTTTTTTTAGAATGCATGGCTTTATCAGATAAGGCTATCCTGTCTGAGCCCAAAGAGTGAAGGGAGACATGGAGGATTCACTCTAATGAGTTAACACAGCATTTGACCAGAAGGGTCTCCAGCCCTTTTACAGGCAACTGGAGAATACATCTGGTCTAAATTAGCCAGAAAGGCAGAAGGCATAAAGGTCATTGAGGCAAAAGACCAGCAATATTGTGGGGGCTGTTTCAGAATTTCAAGAGATGCAGAGCCTTCAAAATAGGTATATTAGAGTTATGGGTTAAATTAAATAAATACAACTGAAGGGGGGTTATTTGGGGAAATAAACATTATCATTAAGGAGATTGCTTACTTTCGTTAGATTGAAACCTGGAAACAATTCTATAAACAAAAACTGTTTAATCATGTTTGTTTTTTAGTTTTTTTTTTTTTTTTTTTAAAAGCTAGCAAAACTTGTTTATTCATGTCATGCCAATAAAGCTTATTGAATTGAATATAATTGAATAAAAACAAAATGTTATGATTCTGTAACAAACAAATGAAGGAAAATTAAATACATATGTACATGAATAAAACAGAACAGAGTTTAACATTTTTTAAACATGTTAAATATAGAGTAAAAAAAAATATAAGTAAAAGTATAGCATCCTGCTAAAGAATAAAGGCCTACGGTTTTTGTAATGTATTTAGATTCCCTGAAAAAGGCACGGAACAGCTTTTTAGAGAGAGAGACCCCAGCTCTGACCAAAGATCTTTTCGAAATGAGGACATCCCTTTCTTTGGGGGAGTGGTCTGGTGAACCTGCCTATCTTTTCAAAGAAATGGGGTCAGTCTCAATCGTTATTATGGATTTATTTTCTTGAGGTACATGTTTTACAATATTTGGTGCAGCTATATACACCCCAAAAAAACACAAGTGCATTATTTTTACTTTGTATTTAAGAATCATGAACAAACCCTGGTATTTGTGAGATGACAGGTGCAGTCATCATGTAACTTAAATTAGAAACTCCTCCTTTATAGATACATTTTCAATGTGTTATTTTACTGAACATAATTACAATATTCTTTTACAAGGTGCTCAGGTGTTAATGCATGTGGATATGCAGGTTTGAACCTTAGGTGTCAATAATAACATAAATAAATACATCATATTTACATGAAAAACGCAGATATCTATCGCCCAGAATGCCTTATTTCTTTAAATTATTGTATACACTCTTTATTGTTCAGCTCTCATTAAATTGAATTTATTTATATACAAAATAATTAAATTCTCCCGGTACTGTGAATGTCAGAAAATGACAGGTCGCCCCAAAGTTTGTGTTAAAAATATCCATACTTTAAGTTATACATACTTAAATTTTTTTTAATAATGGATTGATGCGTGGATTTGTTTAACTTCATATTCCCCCCCAAATTGTTGTGTTGGTAGGTTTGTAACACCGGGTCGGTGTTATTTTGGGGGTAGGTATTTAAAAATGGTCCACCTTGTACTGCGCTTGACCGGGGTATGTGTAAATGATTTTAGTTCAGAAAACAAGCAAATGTCCACCTGAAAGGGGTACAATGTACTGAGTTGGTCCCTTAAAGTAATTTTTATATAATATTTCACCATTCATCAAATGTATGTGAGTTTAACTGATGAGCAACAAATAGGGTTACATTGTAAACATCTAGGATTAGGGAGTTGAACTATAATTGGGCTTGTTCTTAGTGACTTATGCAGTAGTCAATCAAAGCAAGGACAGCGTCCCATTTTCTGACGTTACACAGGTCAAGTTGCGGTACACATACCGTATTCTGATTATATACCACTTACTGGTCCTATGCCAGAGCCACAAAAAAATAGGGGAAACAAGGAGAAGAGTTATGTGTATATTTGAATAATAATAGTAGATTGTAGTCTACTGTCTGTTTAAAACTTCCCAAAGTGTTACAAATGGTACTTTGTGATGTATTATTATGAAAGAAAAGGTTTCTTTGACACCAGTCGCTACAAATAATCTTATGTAACGTCGGGGACCGTGGTTATTTTATTTGATGCATATCAAACATGTACAGTATAGAACTACAGGAGGTTTCTCTTTTACTACTTGCTTATGTTTTACTGTTAAAAATAAGGTATTGATTTATCTTGTTCAGAAGCAGGTTCAGATATCTGCTGTCTTATACATTATGCATATTGTTTCATATTGTTTCTTTCTGTTCATATTCAAATAAAAGCCTAAACCTTAATGTATCAATCCAACATTACAAATACTATAGTCTACCTATTTAAATATCTTAAAGGTCATTTGAGACACATAATAATATAAGACACATAATAAACACATAATAAGCAATAATGAATAAATAGATTGGGTGTTTTGGTGTGTTGAGCTGGGAGAGATACAATTGTATTTGCTTTTTATTTAGTATGAAAACTACTCCTTGGATAAAGGCAGCCCGGTAAATAATAATAATAATAATAATAATAATAATAATAATAATAATAATAATAATAATAATAATAATAAATAATCATAATATTAATCATAGGTCATCAAGTTTATCGATTGTGGTATGCAATGAGGTAATAATATGCAACTAAATTAAGGAATACTAACTTATTGTTGAATAGCTTCAGTATAAAAAGATAATAAATTAATTACAAGGATAATTTCTGAAAGTCAATATTTAAACTGTTGATTATATGGGTTGTTAACTAAAAAGTAGCCTACTAGGCTGGTACATATCTAGCACCCTGAACATGTCTCGTCTTAAAAAATGTTATCGTGGTAAGGTCATCAGGCAAGTTAGTACCACAGCGTCTTCATTAACACATCCCTTTTTTTAAACTGCTTTAATAATACATAGATAGGTATATAACGTCTAAATGGCAATAGATTGTCTATTTGTCTAACCTGCCTTTTATACAGTTAACATGTTTTTGGTCACATGACAATAGAAAGACATACAACAATAAAGTGTTCTGATCTGTAGTAAATACATCTCACAGGCTGTCCCTAAATGAAAATGTTTAATTGCTTTATTCACCATATGCTTTTACTAATAATTATTGTAAGACAAACCATATTAGAACTATTACTTGTAGGGAAAAATACATCATAATTCTACTTAGAAGACAGGGGGCCCAGCTGAGAGGAGATATTTTCCCTTGACCTATTTAGAGGTCTGGTTGAATGTGTTAAATTGTTTATATTTCAGGTTAATAGAATGATTGTATTGGGAAGTGAAACTGTTGATGGAATATTTTTCGGTGCAAAATCTAAATGCAGATTATAGTTTTTCTCAATTGCTAAAGTTAAATAAGCAGGCATGTGGCAGAAAGCAGTAAAACTAAACCCACAGGTAGCTGTGTGGTTAGGGTTCAGGCTCCCATCATCCTCCTGAAACATCTCATTGGGTTTTACATTTCACCACAACCCACTGGTCCATAGCAACACTCTTTCTATTCAATTTATTATTATTATTAGTATTATTATTATTTTTTTTAACACAAGGGTACGTTTTGATCAAAACCTAAAGTTAATGAGACAATATGGTGTGTGGCAAGGCTGCAAATCTAAACACCATCATGCAGATAATTCTTTCTATTTTATTTATTTATTTATTTGGGTTGTATTATTTGTCATCTTAAAATCCTTTGGTATATTGATAATTTACCCTAATCCATGCACTGTGTCTAAAAATAGTTTTGCTGCTGTGCTTAAGACCAAACATTCAACTTTCAAGTGGTTCTAAGAATTCCAACTGCTTGCTAAATTCAGTGTAAATGGATCTCAATAAAGAGGGTGAATAAAGGAAACTCAATGACAGGCTGTTCCGAACACGGTCACACCTCCTCCCGGAAGTAAAAGAATCATTCTGTAAGCATTCATTCTTTGAATTGTTCACCTCCATGTTAAAGCTATGCATCTTAACAGATGATATATATTAAGACAACCACTTTTAAACCCCAAAAGTTATCCGCAGATTTATAGCTTACATTTTGAAGAAAATATTTTACACTTTTTTTTTTTAGGCGTTAAGGTAAAAAAATAAAATAAAAAAAAAAATAAAATAAAAATCACAATGCTAGATTTAGATTGGATTTTTAAAGAACAGTAACATTCTTTGGAATAATTAGTTTGTAAATATACTTGATTCACTGTTTGCCAAATTGACAAATACAGATTTATACAACTCTATATATATTTATTTGAATTTACACCTTATGAGCAGAGTGGAACAACAGAGAAGGCTTGTGAAATGCGTGAATCTTGATGCCTTAAGGTCTGGTCTCAGCAGGGTAGGCACTCCTAGTGATATTTCAAACTGACTTTAGTTTCAATCAAAAGATTAGAAAGATGGACAGAGGAAGACACCCCGCAGAGAAGCATGGTTAGGTGTAAAAAACCTTTCGGATAACTCCGTTATGATTCTACCACATTAGCAGACGTCTTGTCGGGGGCCTTCCTCTAACAAATGCTATCTGCGTTTTTTAGACCCCCAATTGTTCCACTCTGTTCCACCCTCTTTATTGAGATCCATTTACACTGAATTTAGCAAGCAGTTGGAATTCTTAGAACCACTTGAAAGTTGAATGTTTGGTCTTAAGCACAGCAGCAAAACTATTTTAGACACAGTGCATGGATTAGGGGGTAAATTATCAATATACCAAAGGATTTTTAAGGATGACAAATAATACAACCCAAATAAATAAATAAATAAAATAGAAAGAATTATCTGCATGATGGTGTTTAGATTTGCAGCCTTGCCACACACCATATTGTCTCATTAACTTTAGGTTTTGATCAAAACGTACCCTTGTGTTAAAAAAAATAATAATAATACTAATAATAATAATAAATTGAATAGAAAGAGTGTTGCTATGGACCAGTGGGTTGTGGTGAAATGTAAAACCCAATGAGATGTTTCAGGAGGATGATGGGAGCCTGAACCCTAACCACACAGCTACCTGTGGGTTTAGTTTTACTGCTTCTGCCACATGCCTGCTTATTTAACTTTAGCAATTGAGAAAACTGTAATCTCTGCATTTGGATTTTGCACCGAAAACATATTCCATCAACAGTTTCACTTCCCAATACAATCATTCTATTAACCTGAAATATAAACAATTTAACACATTCAACCAGACCTCTAAATAGGTCAAGGGAAAATATCTCCTCTCAGCTGGGCCCCCTGTCTTGTAAGTAGAATTATGATGTATTTTTCCCTACAAGTAATAGTTCTAATATGGTTTGTCTTACAATAATTATTAGTAAATGCATATGGTGAATAAAGCAATTAAACATTTTCATTTAGGGACAGCATGTGAGATGTATTTACTACCGATCATAACACTTTATTGTTGTATGTCTTTCTATTGTCATGTGACCAAAAAACATGTTAAATGTATAAAAGGCAGGTTAGACAAATAGACAATCTATTGCCATTTAGACGTTATATACCTATCTATGTATTATTAAAGCAGTTTAAAAAAGGGATGTGTTAATGAAGACGCTGTGGTACTAACTTGCCTGATGACCTTACCACGATAACATTTTTAAGACGAGACATGTTCAGGTGCTAGACATGTACTAGCCCTAGTAGGCTACTTTAGTTAACAACTCCATATAATCAACAGTTTAAATATTGTCTTTCAGAAATTATCCTTTGTAATTAATTTATTATCTTTTTATACTGAAGCTATTCAACAATAAGTTAGTATTCCTTAATTTAGTTGCATATTATTACTCTCATTGCATACTACAATCGATAACTTGATGACCTATGATTAATATTATGATTATTTATTATTATTATTATTATTATTATTATTATTATTATTATTATTTACCGGCTGCCTTTATCCAAGGAGCAGTTTTCATACTAAATAAAAGCAAATACAATTGTATCTCCCAGCTCAACACACCAAAACACCCAATCTATTTATTCATTATTGCTTATTATGTGTTTATTATGTGTCTTATATTATTATGTGTCTCAAATGACTCTTAAGATATTTAAATAGGTAGACTATAGTATTTGTAATGTTGGATTGATACATTAAGGTTTAGGCTTTTATTTGAATATGAACAGAAAGAAACAATATGAAACAATATGCATAATGTATAAGACAGCAGATATCTGAACCTGCTTCTGAACAAGATAAATCAATACCTTATTTTTAACAGTAAAACATAAGCAAGTAGTAAAAGAGAAACCTCCTGTAGTTCTATACTGTACATGTTTGATATGCATCAAATAAAAATAACCACGGTCCCCGACGTTACATAAGATTATTTGGTAGCGACTGGTGTCAAAGAAACCTTTTCTTTCATAATAATACATCACAAAGTACCATTTGTAACACTTTGGGAAGTTTAAACAGACAGTAGACTACAATCTACTATTATTATTCAAATATACACATAACTCTTCTCCTTGTTTCCCTCTATTTTTGTGGCTCTGGCATAGGACCAGTAAGTGGTATATAATCAGAATACGGTATGTGTACCGCAACTTGACCTGTGTAACGTCAGAAAATGGGACGCTGTCCTTGCTTTGATTGACTACTGCATAAGTCACTAAGAACAAGCCCAATTATAGTTCAACTCCCTAATCCTAGATGTTTACAATGTAACCCTATTTGTTGCTCATCAGTTAAACTCACATACATTTGATGAATGGTGAAATATTATATAAAAATTACTTTAAGGGACCAACTCAGTACATTGTACCCCTTTCAGGTGGACATTTGCTTGTTTTCTGAACTAAAATCATTTACACATACCCCGGTCAAGCGCAGTACAAGGTGGACCATTTTTAAACACCTACCCCCAAAATAACACCGACCCGGTTACAAACCTACCAACACAACAATTTGGGGGGAATATGAAGTTAAACAAATCCACGCATCAATCCATTATTAAAAAATTTAAGTATGTATAACTTAAAGTATGGATATTTTTAACACAAACTTTGGGGGCGACCTGTCATTTTCTGACATTCACAATACCGGGGAGCATTTAATTATTTTGTATATAAATAAATTCAATTTAATGAGAGCTGAACAATAAAGAGTGTATACAATAATTTAAAGAAATAAGGCATTCTGGGCGTATAGATATCTGCGTTTATCATGTAAATAAGGATGTATTTATTTATGTAATTATTGACACCTAAGGTTCAAACCTGCATATCCACATGCATTAACACCTGGAGCACCTTGTAAAAGAATATTGTAATTATGTTCAGTAAAATAACACATTGAAAATGTATCTATAAAGGAGGAGCTTCTAATTTAAGTTACATGATGACTGCACCTGTCATCTCACAAATACCAGGGTTTGTTCATGATTCTTAAATACACAAAGTAAAAATAATGCACTTGTGTTTTTGGGGTGTATATAGAGCGTACCAAATATTGTAAAACATGTACCTCAAGAAAATAAATCCATAATAACGTATTGGAGACTGACCCCATTTCTTTGGAAAGATATAGGCAGGTTCACCAGACCACTCCCCCAAAGAAAGGGATGTCCCTCATTTCAAAAAGATCTTTGGTCAGAGCTGGGTCTCTCTCTCTAAAAAGCTGTTCCGTGCCTTTTTCAGGGAATCTAAATACATTACAAAAACCGTAGGCCTTATTCTTTAGCAGGATGCTATACTTTACTTATATTTTCTTTACTCTATATTTAACATGTTTAAAAAATGTTAAACTCTGTTCTGTTTTATTCATGTTCATATGTATTTAATTTTCCTTCATTTGTTTGTTACAGAATCATAACATTTTGTTTTTATTCAATTATATTCAATTCAATAAGCTTTATTGGCATGACATGAATAAACAAGTTTTGCTAGCTTTTTAAAAAAACAAAAAAACAAACAAAAAACAAAAAACAAACATGATTAAACAGTTTTTGTTTATAGAATTGTTTCCAGGTTTCAATCTTAACGAAAGTAAGCAATCTCCTTAATGATAATGTTTATTTCCCCAAATAACCCCTTCAGTTGTATTTATTTAATTTAACCCATAACTCTAATATACCTATTTTTGAAGGCTCTGCATCTCTTAGGCTCTGAAACAGCCCCTCACACAAACTGGTCTTTTGGCTCAATGACCTTTGCCTTCTGCCTTTCTGGCTAATTTAGACCAGATGTATTCTCCAGTTGCCTGTAAAAGGGCTGGAGACCCTTCTGGTCAAATGCTGTGTTAACTCATTAGAGTGAATCCTCCGTGTCTCCCTTCCTCCTTTGGACCCAGACAGGATAGCCTTGTCTGATAAAGCCATGCATTCTAAAACCTCCTTTGATTTCCCCTCACCCATGTGTTGTTCTACCTTGCCTCCATGCTGGGCCTGTGAGCTAGGGCCCTGGGACATCCCTATGATGGGAATACATGAGGACAAAATAAGACCAAGTTTTTGTGCAGTACTTCAAATAAACATTACCATTAAAATGTAAGGATGTAGTTAATGCATACCCTATAAGGAACCTTTCAAATATTTATTGGAAGTATACATGACTTCAAGGCAATGTTGCATTTTTTTTTCAACCAAAATACAGTTTATGCACATAGGTTAATATGCATTAAAACTTACAAACACTTGCACACCCCCTTTATTTAGGGGTATATATATATATATATATATATATATATATATATATATATATATATAGTGTAAAGGGTTGGTTTAAGAAAACAAAAATGTGAAAGGACCATATAATCCAACTGGATGGTGAACAAAAGTACTCATATAATGGAAAGTGTCTGGGACTTAAACTAAACAGGGTTAATGAATACATTTGTAAATGATCATGGGTGTTAATTAGGTAAAGTAAAAATAAAAAGTTTGGTTTAAAATAATTATTATTGTACATATACAATACATTTGGGGCATTAGGACCCTGCAGAGATTATTAGAGTCACGGTTGATCACATTTTCAGAGTTGATAATAAATTTCATGTTTCAGGGTAAAAAAATATTCTCACTCATTTGTTAACGTTTATGCAATCTGTTTTATAACTTGTTTCATTTTAGAGGTTTATTTGTTTATTTCCCCCAATAAACACAACTTCAGGGGGATGTGGATTTGTGTTTCGCGCGCCTGTTTGGGGCCAAAGGAACGCCCCCCTATTTAAGTCACAGAACGATGTTTTGCAGTCATTCGTCAGCTAAAGTTTGAAGAGAGAAGAAGCGTGAGAGGAGAGAATTCAGGCAGGGTTTTGTGTTTTGTCCGGTATTTTTTTTTTTTGAAGACGGTAAGAGAGAGCTTTTTTCAGAACTTGTACTCTGGTAGATTTGGTTTTGTTTTTGTTCTTTTATAAATATTTAATTTAATATCTAATTTATTTTGTTTTGCGATACACTTTCAAAACGACTAATGCTCAGTTGTTCCGTGATTTATGTGTGTAATGTTTAAACGCATTTTAAATATAAATTGTTTTTTTTTCTTTATGCTTTTAATACTCTCTTTTTAAACTTTCTCTTTTCATTAAGTGTCTTATGTAAAAAATATTAAGACTTTAATGTTGTCTGCACCAAGCATAAGTTAACATAAGCATTTATATCAAACTTGGGGTAAACCACTATGTACTCCGGTAAATTTTGTTTTGTTTTTGTTCTTTTATAAATATTTAATTTAATATCTGTTTTATTTTGTTTTGCGATACACTTTCAAAACGACTAACGCTCAGTTATACAGTTATTTATGTATGTAATAAATTGTTTTCTGCATTTTTCTATTGCTTTTGTGATACGCTGTTTTAAACTTTCTCCTGTTTCATCTATTGGATTCTGTATGTGTAAATATCTTTTGCTTTTAACGGTGGCTAGTAAAAAATATGTATACGCCAAGCATATCAAAATGTAAAATCACAGCACCTCGTACTCAGATTTCTGTGTGTGTGTGTGTAATGTTTAAATGCTTTTAAAATGGCTAAGTAGTGTTTTTTTTTCTTTTTGCTTTTAATACCCTCTTTTAAACTTTCTCCTATTTTCATAGTGTCTTATGTAAAAATACTAAGACTTTAATGTTGTCTGCACCAAGCATATAAAATGTAAAAATCACAGCGCCTCAAACCTTTGAACAACCTCATGCGTCTTATTAAACAATGATTTTTGAAAATTGTCTGTAAATGCAATATATATATATATATATATATATATATATAAATGTCTATAACACTTTTTAAAACAACAAAACTCAAAGTTTTACTGTGATTTCTGTGTGTAATGTTTGTTTAAATGCTTTTAAATATTAAATAAGTTGTTTTCTTTGTTGGTTTTTTTTTTTTGCTTTTAATACACTATTTTAAACTTTCTCCTTTTTCATTAAGTGGCTTATGTAAAAAATATTATGACTTCAATGTTGTCTACACCAAGCATAAGTTAACATAAGCATGTATAAAACTTGGTACCCGCTATCCCCTGATTACATAAATAACATATTAAACCCTGATTTTTGAACATATCTTATAAAAGACGTGCCATAAGATTATAGGTGTATGTGTATATATGTGTATATATGTGTATATATGTGTGTGTATATATGTGTGTATATATATATATATATATATATATATATATATATATACCTATATTCAATAAGCATATCTGTCTTGTAACCATAATAAAATCCACGGCCCCCTCATTATAAATTCATAACTCCACGCCCCTCATCATATATTCATATATTCATAAATCCACGCCCCCTCATTATATATTCATAAATTCATACCTATAAGGTCAAAAAAAGGTCAAAAGGGTCATAAATCAGACTTTTGACATAAGCTATAGTACTATTACTACTAGTGTGCCGTCAAACCTCTAGTGTTTTACATTCCTATAGGTGCTGTTTTAAATGGTGACCAAAATCGACTGGTCCCTAACAATATTGTCAGCCCACCCCACCCCACACACTCATATCCAGACACCTTGACAGAAATCATCATGATTTTAATAACATCAAAGTTTGATCTCAATGATTTGAGCACACAGCCTTCTGATCTGGAGTCAGACACGCTACCATTGCACTATATGATCAAATGATGATGAGTGCAGTAAGAAGGAGCCTGTGTGTATTCCTGCTGTCTGCTTCTCTCTGCCTCCTCTCTCCTGTAGAATCCACACCAGCCCTGTTGAACAGAGCCCAGTGGCACACAAGCCTTTATCAGAGCACTGCCACTCCCCACACTGGATCAGTGTCTCACTGTTTCTAAATGACATGTGGGATTGGACACTGCACAGCACACTGGAGTGTTAGAGTGGCAATCAAGAGTGGCCTGGAGACGTGTCAGAAACATCAAACAGAGCTCTGACAAGCAGCACCGACTGCAGATATTAACACTGACCACAAGAGGGAGCCAGAGCACCACTGCTCTTCATAACACCGTGTAACAATTTTATTTTTTTTTTTTTGGTTCCTGGGTAGTAAGTGTTATTTCCTAATTGCTTATGCCTCAAAAGTATAGAAAATGGCTATTATTCCCCATAAACTTTGCTTTTGTGACCAGGACAGTGATATTTTGAAATTTACCTATTTTCCAGAACATTCCAGATAGATTCAGTGCTGAGTAAACTTGGAGTAACTAGAACTTTCTAGAACTTTCCAGTAATATAAATACTAGTATAAATACAGGGGCCTTAAGCCCACCAGTTCAGTTTAGTTCCAGCTGCCTAAGTGGATACATATCTGCATTTTTCTGAGATGGCATCAAGAGGCTGCAAGCATCCGGCAGACGCATTTTGCTATGTCTGCGGCCAATTTATCAAGACAAGAGCGAAAAAGTACTCCGTGGAAGCATCTGCTAAGATGTGTGAGGCCTACAAGGCATATTTCAGCATGCCTGTCAGGGATCAAGACAAACCCTGGGCACCTCATTTCACCTGCGAGCACTGCAAAAAAACTCTGGAAGGTAAGATGGACAATTGTTGCTCAGAATTTTATGTTTAAAATTTGTTAACATTTTAAAATTGTAAAAGTTTTTAATTTTAAAATGTTTTACAATTTTCAATGTTATTGAAAAATATATCATATATGAAAAATGTTACAGAATCTCTTACACATTACTCATGGGTGAAATAAATGTATTTTTTGTAGGATGGTACAGAGGGGAAAGAGAGCCATGAAGTTCGCTATCCCAAGAATTTGGCGGGGAACCCACTGACCACTCAAGCAACTGCTACTTCTGCATGGTGGACCCTTCCAAACGTCAGACTGGCAAGAATGCACCTGCTATCACGTATCCGGACCTTCCTTCATCCATCGCCCGGTGCCACACTGCCATGAGCTCCCGCACTCCACGCCCGAGAGAGAGCAGCCGTCTTTAGAAGAGAGCAGCAAGTCAGAGAGCAAGGAGGACGTTGTAGATCCAGATGACAATTTCAGAGGTGGAGCTGAGGAGAGAAACCCATACTACCCCAACCAAAAAAGACCTCAATGACTTGATTAGAGATCTTGGTCTCACCAAGTCCAATGCCGAGCTTTTGACGTCTAGGCTCAAGCAGTGGAACTTGTTGGATGAAAGTGTGCAAGTCGCAGATCAGAGGAAGCGTCACCAACCTTTTTCCAGCTTCTTCACCCGTCAAGATGGGCTCTGCTTCTGCCACAATGTGACCAGTCTGTTCGAGGCAATCGGAATCGCCTGTAACCAGAATGAGTGACGCCTCTTCATTGACAGCTCATCCAGGAGCCTCAAAGCCGTGCTGCTTCATAATGGTAACAAGTACCCGTCTCTTCCCTGGCTCACTCAGTGCACCTCAAAGAGGATTACAACAGCATCAAAACCTTGCTGTACGCCTTGAAGTATGATGAGTAACGGCTGGGAGGTCATAGGAGACTTCAAAATGGTGGCATTCTGATGGGTCTCCAAGGCGGTTTTACCAAGTTTCCCTGCTATCTTTGTCTTTGGGACAGCAGGGACACCAAAAGCACTACCACAGGCGGGACTGGCCACAGCGGACCGAGTTCTCTGTGGGGAGGAACAACGTCAAGTGGGAGCCACTGGTGGACCCCGGAAGGTGCTGATGCCACCACTGCACATCAAATTGGGCCTTATGAAACAATTTGTCAGAGCTCTAGATAAGGAGTCGGCAGCCTTCAAGTACCTTCAAGACTTCTTCCCTAAGCTGTCTGAGGCAAAGGTCAAAGCCGGTATCTTCGTCGGACCACAGATAAAGAAGATCCTGAGTGCAATGAATCCCCCAAGAAGCTCACTAGTAAGGAGAAAGCGGCTTGGAACAGCTTTGTCGCAGTGGTTCGGGGCTTCCTGGGCAATCACAAAGCCGAAAACTATGTGGAGCTGGTTGAGACTGGTGAAGAACTACGGCACAATGGGCTGTAGGATGTCCCTCAAAGTCCATATCCTTGATGCTCATCTTGATAAATTCAAGGAGAACATGGGAGCGTACTCGGAGGAGCAAGGCGAGCACTTCCACCAAGATATACTGAACTTTGAACGCCGCTACCAAGGACAGTATAACGAGAACATGATGGGAGACTACATTTGGGGGCTGATTCATGAAAGTGAATTACAGTATAATCGTAAATCTCGAAAAACTACTCACTTCTAAATCTTTTGTAGTCATTTTTGTATTACTTTAGTATAAATACATGTTAATTTGGATTCATATGTTGTTTTTTTCTGACTTTATGTGAATGAAAAGACACAAATTCACCCATTTTCTCATTGGAAATAGGTACATTTCAAAATATCGCTGTCCTGGTCACAAAAGCAAAGTTTGTGGGGAATAATAGCCATTTTCTATACTTTTGAGGCATAAGCAATTAGAAAATAAGACTTACTACCCAGGAACAAAAATTGTGTTACATAGTGTAATCACAGCTGTGGCTAAGATGAATTGTTTGAGAGAAGGGAGAAGAGAGAGAAATAGCTGTATTTGTACAAACTCAACACAAAGAAAACTATAAGCTATTTTTTCTTTTTTGATTGCCAGAGAAAACTTGTTGTTTTTTGAAAGGCAAAGAAACTGCATCAGCTGAAAATGAGTTTAAACTTAAGAGCACTGCTTGGCTAGAAGTGGCTGCTGTGCCAAGGAAGACAATTTGCATAGAAAAGACACTTTGCATTGGCAGCACATGCTTCAGTGCTCTGGGAGTGTTTATAGCCCTGTGAGTTTAACGCTTCATGATTGAGAGCTGCCCTTCATGGCAACAGAATCCACAACAACAATGACTTTTATCAGCATCTTCATCTGGGCTCTTGTCATCTGCACTCAGGGTAAGAATCATTTAGAAAAACACTTTTTATTATTAGTGGGACAGTTCTTAATATGTAAATATTCAAAGTAAAACAGGTAAACGAAAAGAAAAAGGCTTGAAATTGAATGTGATTTAATCATATAATTCAATCATTTACTATAATTTTCTATTTTATTATTTTCAGAATCCACTGGACAGTATACTGTGACTCAGACTCCAGCAGTGAAATCTGTTCTCCCAGGAGACACAGTCGCTCTGAGCTGTAAAGTCAGCAGCGCAGTGTTCAATAACAACTACCTAGCCTGGTACCAACAGAAACCTGGAGAAGCTCCCAAACTCCTGATCTATGCTGCAAATACCCTTGAGTCTGGGATCCCAACTCGTTTCAGTGGCAGTGGATCTGGGACTGACTTCACTCTGACCATCAGTGGAGTCCAGGATGAAGATGCAGGAGATTACTACTGTCAGAGTTTCCACATCCCCAGTGGCTATGTGTTCACACAGTGCTACACACCCGTACAAAAACCTCCCTCAGCAGGACTGCACAGCGACTGCACTGCTGCAGCTGGGACCTACTGCAGGTGCTGAGGGTGAAGGCAATGAAACGAGACCCAGCCTGTGGAGGAGCTCAACTGCACACAAACACACTAAGCTCAATAACAACACACAGGTATGGATTCAATATTAGTCTATTTAAACAAACTGATGTTGTTGTGACTACAGGGTCATCTAGTAATGTAGTGATGATACCATCTATTCTAAATTCTGAAACATCATTCAGTTATTCCAAGAATTGTAAAAAAATGTAACTCATGTTTTCATATCTGATTCTCATATGAAGATGTCCATGAATCCTGGTCTGGTTGCACCAGCTGTGTGTAAGTTCTTACTTAGCTTAGTTATAGCGTAAGTCTTACTAACTTTTAATTTGACATGACTACATTGACACTAGTTGCACCAGGTAAGATAGTTCTAACACAAGGCTTAGTTGTTGTTTAAAATGTCTCCATACCTTTGAGTGGGTGTAATCTATTCGTAGAATCACATTTCCAGATTTGCTCGGCAGCTGTTGCTGCTTCTCTTTCATGCTGATTTTAACAGAGTTTTTCGGCGTCAGCATATCTTGCGAGGCCGCATACATCCTCTTGACAGTTAAGATATTGACATTGATGCCGTTTTAGATGAGAGAATATTCTGATCACTGATTATGTGTGTGTGTATAATAGGTGAAATGTGAATACAAATAAAAATGTATTTACTGAAATGTACAATTCTTCATTCATATCACTGTCACATGTCATGTATATTTTGAACACATTAATAATATTCACTTGAATTCCCTACATCACAGACTCCCCACTAATTCAGTCTCATTCCAAATGAAAGAAAGCTGGTTTGTTCCAATCTTTCTCAAAACAACATGTCAATACAAGAGCCATGTGTTTCTCAGTGAGCTGGGATTGCCATGGCAATGGAGTGTGATCAGTCACTGTGTGCGCCCTTTCACACACATCAATCAATCAATCAATCAATAAAGAAATCAATACATGAGTTTTCTACCTTTTCCCCTGGCTTGTTAAATATTAGCATGATTGAAATCATGAAAACTCACTCGTAGCAGTTCAAGGTACATCTTGGAAAGGCCTGTGAAAGACAGTGAAGTAGATGTTCCATTTAGAAGAGTAAGAAGCTGTCAAAATGAGAACAATGAAAAGAAAAATGACAGGTCCATTACTTGTACAGCAGCTGCAACACATGGGAAGGTATAACACTAGGGTTAGGGGTAGGGCACTACATACCCTTTAATTCTCAATAGGATTGAAATAATGACACAAACACAAACATTATTGTCAGTTTAGACAGACACACGGATTAGACAGCAGTGATATACTGAGAGCTTTGACTGGAGACTAGAAGAAAACAGTAAAAGTGGCCCAACCCTATGAAGCCCCACTGGTGCTCACGGCTCAGATCTCATCTAACTGCCTGGGACAGGATTTGTATAAAGGAAGGTGCTTTGCATACCTGTGCCTGTCTCACTGCTCTACACAACAGCTAGAATAACTGCACTGCTCCATTGCTCAGGGTTTCTAAAGCTGACAGTTCAGCCCTTTCACAGTCACTGAGACACACAGAGAACATGGCTTCACTGGGGCTCCTCCTCTGCACACTGGCACTCTTTGCTCATGGTAAGAAATCCTCATTATTATGAATTATTATTAATATCAGCGCTTCCTCAGCACACAGTGGAATGCAGTTAATGGACGAGGCTGTTGACTCGGTGGGTTGATGTTCTGTGTTTTTATTTTCAGAATCCAGCGGTCAGATTGTCCTGACTCAGAGTTCCACAGTGGAGTCTGTCTCTATAGGAGAAGAGTGTCACTCTGAACTGCAGATCCAGTAGCTCTGGTTTTAGCAGCAGTCTAGCCTGGTATCTGCAGAAACCCGGAGGAGCTCCTAAACTCCTCTTCTCTTCACTGAATAGCCGAGTCTCTGGAGCTCCAGCTCCATTCACTGACAGCAGGTCAAGAACAAACTTCATGCTGACCATCAGTGGAGTCCAGGCTGAAGATGCAGGAGATTACTACTGTCAGCAGCACTATAGCTTCCATTCATTTGATTTACAAGAGACACACTGCAGATATTAACACTGACCACAAGAGGGAGCCAGAGCACCACTGTCCATAATGTAATAACACAGTAATAAGACAATTGAAATAGGCAGCAGTTGCCTACCCTTTCAGCCCAGTTCTCCCATTGTTAGCACAAGGCTCCTCACACCCAGTCATCTAAACACTACAGTGTGGTCTGTGTATGGAGGAAGGAGCTGCTCACAGTGATGTCACAGTGATGTCTCAACAGATAAACTGAAAGTAAAATACAAAGTGAAAATAAAGAAAATCACACACTGTATTTCCCTTAAAGGAAATAAATAAATAAATAATGCAGAGAATTTGACTCAATGTGATTCTGGGTTCATCCCACTACAGGTAAACGTTTCAAGATTAAATCTCGTATTACATGCACCAGTGCTAATGTGCTTCACTTGTTGTCATGCCTGTGTGGGAAAGGATATGTGGGGAAAAATTCATCTGAGTGAGCGCAAGAGTGCAATTAGACAAAAAGATGAAACTTCACCTGCAGCAAAACATTTCATGGAGAGAAGCCATAACGTACCTGCTTTCAGATGGATTGGCATTGAAAAAGTGATTGTGAATCGTAGAGGTGGAGACCTACATACAAAATGACTTCAATGGGAGTCTTTTTGGACACACCCCCTGAATACACTGTCACCAATTGGGATGAGCGAGGAACTGGATTTGGCAGCTTTTTATCATTTAGAATTTGGCCTCCTTTATAATTTGGTTGTTTCTTTCATTAATGTATGTAATATTTTGTTCAGTTATTTATAATCTATTTCATTAATAGTGATGCATTTAGAATGAGTTATTGATAACCAATGAAAGGTGATTGATGCTTTGTTTAATACAGTATTGATGTATATGTTACTGGTATAGTTTTATTATAAGTTGATAATTAAATGGTTCTGAGTTACTGTTTAAAATCAGGCTGTTGGTGTCTGTGTGGAGTCTGGCTTTATATTTTTGACTGTGCAAAGCCACAGGACTTGTGTGAGCGAGGCCTCCGTTTAGAGGAGCAGCGCACGCCGCCTTCACTGGAACTTTGATTTGGAGTTTCTGGATGTTTTGCTTTGCTTTTTGTACACTGGGCTGTATGTCCTCCATGAGTTCCCATAGCTGGTAGCGTCACGTGAGTGTGTGTATGAATAAATCCTGAGTGCCTGTGTCTCTGTGCCTCCCTCTCTGCCTCTCACCTGCCTACCTGCCTGTCTCAATCGCTGTGAAACACACTTCTCACACTCTGGATTGAGAGAACTGACTTTTGATCTTGCTTGAAATAAAATGAAAGGAAAGTACTTCTGATTGTGCAACCATTCTTTAAATTCAATTGTATATATTAACATGGTATGCACCTCAAACAGATGGAAGATTGAGTTTGTGAGGCTTCTTTATCTAACTCAGGTTATAACTTATAATAATAAAAATGAAGTTATCTCAATTTAATAAACATTTTTTTAAATGAGGAATTCATACATTTCTGAGTGAGTTCTTATGTTTTATTAAGGAGCAGCTCATCAGCGTTATTGAAGGCAGTTTATTCTTCATTGTCTTGCCTCCTGTGTCATCCTTGTTACCCACCTGGTCTCCTTCATTCCTTATGTGTGCAGCAGCTCCCTGGCACACATGTCTCAACACTTATGGGCCAGTTCATTCTGAACAGGCAGATTTCTAATGCCCCTCCTAGAGAGCAGGAAAGCACTGAGAGGCTAAACATGAAACTACAGGAAGGATAATCTAACTGTACTGTGAGTCACCCAACCCTATCAAGTCCCACCTGTGTTCACAGCTCAGATCTCATAGAACTGTCTGTGAAACTTATTGAAACAGAAGTGCAGCGCTTAGAACACATACACAAATAGAACTAATCCACTCTTCTATTAAACTGTGAGCTTAGTATTTGATTTGAAGCACTGAATAGGGAGAAATGGAATATATAGCTCAGCACACGCGGGTCACATGTGTGTTTCTGTCTGGATTGAAACTGCTAATCAGTGATAATGTTTTTTATGTTTGTGCTTCAACACTGGGGGAACTAATAATATGTTTTTAATTCAGGAAATACGATTTTCATTTCCCCCCTCTCACTTTTGTTGTTATGGTACGGTCGGGTGTTGAACGATACCGTTCCATTCCACAAACCGATCAATGTTGCTGTCGTTCCCTTTCAATTCGAAGACGACCACCAACATTACTTATGGGATATGCCTGCCCAACGCACACAGTGCTAGTGCCTCGGTGCGTATATCTGCCTGGGCTCTCTGGTACACACGCAGTGCTCGGTGCATGCAGTGTTCGGTGTATGCAGTGTTCGGTGCATGCAGTGTTGTGCAATCAGTGCCTGATACGCTCGGTACAAGCGATGCACGCGGTGCTCAGTGCACTCAGTGCACGCGGTGTTCGGTGCACACTGTGCACACAATACACAGTGCAATCTGTGTTGAATACTCCACCGTGATGACGAGCAAGGCCGGGTTTCATTCTTGCACGTCCTGTAGGGCTAAAATCCCTCAGGAAGACAGGCATACTCTGTGTGCGCGATGCTTGGGCATCTAGCATGCCACCTTGGCCCTTGAGAGTGAGGCGGCCTGTAACATCTGCACGGCTTTTCAACCCTGAGAACAGACTGGAAATGGCCACAAAGGCAAGTTCCGCGTCCCCTGTGATTGGACTGTCAGCGGCTCTCGGAGCCCCAGAGCCCCTCCTCCATGGACTGTCCGTGGACCTCCTGCTGGACATTCCCCACGCGCAGACCCCCCCGTAGCTGCTCGCCATCTCCGCAAGCGAGACGGGTGAAGTGCTCGAAGCAGGCAAGGTTCATTATGGACCAGACAGGCACCTGCGGCCTTCGGCCACAGTTCAGCTTAGGAGGGAGGCATAGTGTAGAATCAAACAGCCTATAACTGCAACCCAAAACCACAAGGGGAATTGAACATGACAGATGAGGGCTGCAAATCACAGAAAACATATCACTCGTTCAGATGCTCGGAGTGCAGTATATACATTTCTGGCACTGATGTTTATTTAACAGTGATTTCGAGTTCTTAGTGTGTCATTGAATGTGTACAAATGCAAGGACAGTAACTTTTTTCCTAAGTCTACTCAGTATACATCCAGTATGAAAAGGAAATGTAGTGGGGATATGTGAGCTGGGTAACTGAACCATACTCAGTACATTCACAAACATACCTACAGTATTATTATTATTATTATTTATTTCTTAGCAGACGCCCTTATCCAGGGCGACTTACAATCGCAAGCAAATACAAATACATTCAAGTGTTACAATATAAGTCATACAATAAGAACAAGAAATACAATAATTCTCAAGTGTGACAAACCACAATTCAATAATACAGCAGATAATAGTGAAAGTTACATCAGGATATGATTAAATAGTGATAGTTACATCAGGATATGATTAAGTACAAAATACTACAGATTAAACACTTGGCAGATTACAATATTCTGAGGTACAGGATTAAATGCAGCAAAAATAGGGGCAGATAAGAGCAAAATAAAGCATATTTAAATGAAGGGTGATAGTGTCCCAGGATACAACAGAGGAGTTCTACAGGTGCTGTTTGAAGAGGTGAGTCTTAAGGAGCGCCGGAATGTGGTCAGGACTGGGCAGTCCTGACATCTGTAGGAAGGTCGTTCCACCACTGCGGAGCAAGGGTGGAGAAGGAGGGCTCGGGAGCCAGGGGAGCGAAGTGGAGGTAGAGCCAGTCTTCTAGTGCAGGTGGAGCGGAGAGGTCGAGTGGGGTGTAGGGAGAGATGAGGGTCTGGAGGTAGCTGGGTGCAGTCTGATCAAGGCATCTGTAGGCTAGTACAAGAGTCTTGAACTGGATGCGAGCGGTGATCGGGAGCCAGTGGAGGAGCGGAGTAGTGGAGAGCGTGGGCGAATAAGGAGGTAGAGAGAACACCAGGCGAGCAGCAGAGTTCTGGATGAGCTGGAGCGAATGGGTGGCAGACGCAGGGAGGCCAGCCAGGAGGGAGTTGCAGTAGTCTAGGCGGGAGAGTACCAGGGCCTGGACCAGGAGCTGGGTAGCATAGTTGGTGAGGAAGGGTCGGATTCTTCGGATGTTGCTCAGGAAGAATCTGCAAGTGCGTGCCAGAGTGGAGATGTGCTGGGAATAAAGAGAGGCAGGGGTCCAGGGTGACCCAAGGTTCTTAGCTGAGGAAGAGGGAGAGAGTGTGGTAGATTCCAGAGGAACAGAGATAGAGAGATCAGAGGAGGGGAGGAGGAGGAAAGAAAAGGAGGTCAGATTTAGAGAGGTTGAGTTTGAGGTGATGCGAGTGCATCCAGGAGGAAATAGCAGACAGACAGGTAGAGATACGGGAGGAGATGGTGGAGTCAGAGGTGGGGAAGTAGGGTGTAGGGACCTAATCTCACATTGAATGCACATGATGTTCACCTTCCAGCTGATCTGCACACATCATCCCACCATTTCCTGTCATTTAAATTAAGATTGTGGCTCCTCCTATTTGTAGCAAGACTTGATCTGTCATTACAGCAAGACAGTACTACTGCTGTGGAATTGTCTTCTCTTCACTGTTTGCATTCGTTATCACAATGAGTGTAAAACTTCTTGATGCAGTAAAAAAGCTGGTAAGAGACAGCCGTATGCTTTCACCTGCCATTTTAGCATTAATCGAGGTGGGACTAGAAAAGATCCTGGAAATTGAGTTCAGTTGTCCTTGTGTACCGAAACTCAATGCTGGATATAGCGTGTGCGTCTTTTTTATACCAGCACTGGTAGTCTTGTTTCTTATGTTATCACAGAAGTGGACAGGCATTGAAGACTGCTGCAAACGCTTCCTAATTGCATTAGTTCCAGCAGTGGCTTGGCTCATCATAACTTTCTTGGATGGAAGATACTTTGTTTGTTTAAAAGCTTATGGGACAGGCACTTTCAATGTGTCCCGACATACTGAAGGCGTGGCTCAATCATGCAATATGAAAGATGAAGCAATGACAGAAAAGGAAACACTGGATATTATTAAAAAATATACTGCAACATCTCAGGTAAGAAAAAATGTATTGAACTTTTTCTTGCATAAGGTCACTTTCACACCTAATTCACTTTGAGTGATTTGAATTGTGGTTCACTTGCAAACAAACTGATTGTTTTCAGGTTTGATTTCAGTTCATTTCACAAGGAAGATTCAAGTCAACTTGAGTTTCAAAAGTGCTTGTTTCATTCATCCAGACAAGAGTTCTATTGGTTTCACATTGCACTTTTCCATATTATTATTATTTATTTCTTAGCAGACACCCTTATCCAGGGCAACTTACAACTGTTACAAGATATCACATTATTTTTACTTAAAATTACCCATTTATACAGTTCGTTTTTTTACTGGAGCAATCTAGGTAAAGTACCTTGCTCAAGGGTACAGCAGCAGTGTCCCCCACCTGGGATTGAACCCACGACCCACCAGTGAGGAGTCCAGAGCCCTAACCACTACTCCACACTGCTGCCTCTTGCTGATTACCAGAGCAGAAGTTTTCTGATTTTTATTTTCCATCATGCCCAACATTAAGAATAAGTGCTGTGCTCTTGTCCATGTTCTGGTTTATTTGGTGTTTATTTGGAGGAGAATCTATTTAACATTGCATTCAAATGAAAAGCATGTTTTGTTTTTTTTATCTGCATTGATTAGTGAAATCAGGTCGTGCAAAAGCAAATCTTCAAGTAATAAAAAAAACTGCTCTTAATGGTATGAATATAGACATTCCTAACATTCATTCATCTTGTAATGAGTAATGAGTGTGAGGTTGAAATATCAGTAACCGCCTACGTTCTTCTTGCACTGAAACCTGACCGTTTGTCACAGTAGAGATTGCAGGAATGTTTGTTGCAGTGTGAAAGTAATGAGAAGCACGCAGGTTTCCTGTGATAATGTAGAGATTGCAGGAATGGTCTGTGTTTATAATGTGACAGTAATGAGAAGCACGCAGGATTCCTGTGTTAATGTAGAGATTGCAGGAATGGTCTGTGTTTGTAATGTGACAGTAATGAGATGCACGCAGGATTCTTGTGTTAATGTAGAGATTGCAGGAATGGTCTGTGTTTGTAATGTGACAGTAATGAGATGCACGCAGGATTCTTGTGTTAATGTAGAGATTGCAGGAATGGTCTGTGTTTGTAATGTGACAGTAATGAGATGCACACAGGATTCCTGTGTTAATGTAGAGATTGCAGGAATGGTCTGTGTTTGTAATGTGACAGTAATGAGATGCACGCAGGATTCTTGTGTTAATGTAGAGATTGCAGGAATGGTCTGTGTTTGTAATGTGACAGTAATGAGATGCACGCAGGATTCTTGTGTTAATGTAGAGATTGCAGGAATGGTCTGTGTTTGTAATGTGACAGTAATGAGAAGCACGCAGGATTCCTGTGTTAATGTAGAGATTGCAGGAATGGTCTGTGTTTGTAATGTGACAGTAATGAGATGCACACAGGATTCCTGTGTTAATTAAGGAGTTTGAAAACTGCTCTTGTGAAGTGCAGAAATAAGATGAACAAATGTACAAATGTAGAAAGTTCAGCAAAATATAGTTAAGGAGATACCATTGTGAAACTATGTTACTGAGTTGATTGTGAACTGTACCTCATAAAACATGTCATTGTTGGATTGTTGGATTGGTAAACCGTGGAGAATAATCAAACAAGTCTTGGTTTGACATGAAGGGATGACAACTCAGACTGGTAATTCAAAGTACTCTCACTTTTACATAAAGGTATGGTCAGATCATCTTCTTCAGATATGCTGTAGGTAAAGTGAATTTTGTGCCTCACTATGGTGTCATTTGCAACACAAACTCAAGCTGGAAACGAAAAGTTTTTTTGTAATCAATTAAATTATGGATTCATTAGCAGCGCAAAAACAAGATACAACCTCACCGGTAGCACACTTGATCACAGCGCCACACACTGTGACAACGGCACAATAATTATTCAATTTAATAAATGCCAATTTAACACAAACTGTAATTTTGTAGTTTTGCAGGGTTTTTAAAAGTTGTTATAACTTATATTTCAAAGAGACCAAAAAAGTGTTGAAGTTTTTTTATTTATTATTCTGGGCAATAAAAATTGAAAATAAAACAGTGATGTTAGGCTGGCTTTAGCAGTGCGGGTAGCTATGGCCTTGGTTCTTTACCCCTATGAGACTGGTCAATCCCCTTCCTCAGTTCTTTATCCCTATGAGACTGGTCAATCCCCTTCCTCAGTTCTTTATCCCTATGAGACTGGTCAATCCCCTTCCTCAGTTCTTTATCCCTATGAGACTGGTCAATCCCTTCCTCAGTTCTTTATCCCTATGAGACTGGTCAATCCCCTTCCTTGGTTCTTTATCCCTATGGAAACTGGTCAATCCCCTTCCTCTGTTCTCTATCCCTGTGAGACCGGTCAATCCCCTTCCTCGGTTCTCTATCCCTGTGAGACTGGTCATTCTCCTTCCTCACTTCTCTATCCCTATGAGACTGGTCAATCCCCTTCCTCAGTTCTCTGTCCCTATGAGACTGGTCAATCCCCTTCCTCGGTTCTCTATCCCTGTGAGACTGGTCATTCTCCTTCCTCACTTCTCTATCCCTGTGAGACCGGTCAATCCCCTTCCTTGGTTCTCTATTCATGGGAGACTAGTCAATCCCCTTGATGCTGAAGTACTGGATGAAGCTCATCTTGACTGGCTAGAGGACTGGAAGGTGGAAACGTTCCTGCTCCCCAGCCTCCCCTCCTGGGAGACAGGATTGCTGTATAGCAGTGCTGGAGGTCGCAGGTATAAATAGAGTAAAGGGCAGGGGAAGGGTTAGAGTAAGGGTTGAGTGATCTGAAAAGTGGGATGTGAAGGCTGGTTGGTCCTCATGGCTTTCAGAAATGTAGCGAGGTTTTAATATAACCTGCATTTGTTTTCTCTCCATCTCCCCTTCTTTAGGTTATCGGTGCTGGAATTTCTGTTTTTTTCGCTCTGATTTGGATGATCTCAGGGTGCTTTGGGTACTTACCGAGACCTGCTGAAGATGACATTGAAAATGGAAGCAAGGAAAACCCTGAAGAGTCACACGAACTGAGCCAGATGATATGAGATGAGATGATGGTATAAATGTCAAACTATTTCCTCTATCATATCTCTGTGTACTTTAAACAAAAGACAGTTATACAACATATTTGATTATTGCTAATTAATTACATTTTTCATAAACAACTTGAGGCTGTACTGTTGCGCAACGTAGTAATCTCTTTTTTTTCTTTTTAGGCAGTAATCGGTTGGATAATTTGGAACAACGCACATATATCTGAAGCGCAGTCACGTGATTTGCAAGAACAACGAAGACATGTTTCTTTGTATTTCCTCTAAAGAAAATTAAAATTTGAGTGCAGGCTAATTTTTTGTTTAAGAAAATAAATTATATGTATATTACATCAGGATAATATGACCCAAGAAATCATTGGGCACTATGCATAATGGTTTTTTTTTGCATTTGTTCAGCATGTGAAAGTTGATTTTTAAAAGTTTGATTTTCATGCTTCCTAATTCCATGTCTGCTCTCTTATTATCTTCAGATTTAGATTATTTATGCAACCACTTGGCTATAGAGCTGAAGTGAAATCTCTAATGCAAGATCAGACAAGGTGGTTAAACACGGTGGCTTATGTTATGTTGTTTTGGGAAGAAGCACGATTTGGAAGAAAGTGCTGTATTATCTGTATTCTAAAGTTTGATTAAAAGCTAAACTAAACCAAATGCAAGTGTTATTATTCTTTCAGTGATATGTAGAGTAAAATTAATTTGATCTGAAGCTCATTTCACTGATATTACCTTGTTTATTCCCTTTCAATTCCAAGACTACCACAGCTACATTAAGTATGGGATATTCCTGCCCTTCGGGTAGGTATTTCTTAGCTCTCTATGCCAGAGCTGCCGACAGGCCCCTTCCTGGGGTGATGCACACGGTCCCGCCTCACCGAGGGGGTAAAACCGTCACTTACAGGAAGATCTTCCTCTTTTTCCCTCTCAAGACTGTACGGTAAGACCTCTGTGTTGAGCTGAGCGTGTTCATAGAAAAGAGCTTCTCGAGTCAATTACAGTCGGTTGTATTTCTCTTGCATTCCTGCTGAAAGCCGGCTTGCCGCTTTCCTGGAATCAACGACTTAAAAAAGACAGAGTCCTATTATCATTCTGACTTTCAGCGGCCTCCCCGCTTGCATGGTAGGCCGCTCTTTATATCTGTCTGTCGTGTGTGAGCGACTCTCTGTGCAGTTATCCGCGAATGATTGTCTTTTCTTCCAGAGAGTACACGTGTCCTCCTCGGGGCTAGGCCTTGTCATATCCATGCTGTCGAGTAGACACTGCCGGCCGCGCAGGCCTTGTAAACACATGGTGTACTCTCTCTCCTTTTACTATCTTTCTACCGTGCTTTACTGTCTGCTTAAACTCAACCACCGCGACTTCGGCCCTGCGTCCCCCCCAGTTCACGCTTCGCGCTGACCTAGTGTGTGTGTTGACCACGCGGTCAGGGTTTGCATAGCGGCCTCCCCGGTGCTGTGCTACTGCGGTGCACGCATAGCCTGTGATATATTTATCTCACAGGTGCTTAGGGTGAGCGGCACACGGTGCCCAGCGCCTCAGCGGTAGTGCACAATAGCGCCGTATGGTACGCGGTGTACTTAGTGCCCTCAGTACTCGGTGTGAGCGCTGCTCGGTACGCACAGTGCACGTGGTGCACACGTGCTAGTAACTCTACCACTCCAGTGCGGTAACGCACGGTGCTGCCCGGTACGCAGTGCACGGTACCCAGTGCGCACGGCGCTTGGGACACACGGTGCACGTTGCGCTCGTTGCATAAGCACTGCTCAAAGTAGCATGTGTGCTGCACGGTGCCCAGTGAAAAACAAGATACTCTGTGCGCACAAGGCTCAGCATACATGGTGCATAGTGCATAGTGCACACGTAAACTGGTTCTACACTAGTGCTCATACATGTTAATACCCTTGCTGTAATGCTAGTGAGTGTACGCACTACATTAGCATTTACCAGTGTTCAACGCAGCGCGAGCAGTGCCTCAGTGCTAATGCACAAAGTCAGGGCCATTTAGAGAGAGCCATGAGGGGGAGCTCCGTGTCCTCTACGGGAGGACCGTCAGCGGCTCTGGGTGCCCCAGATGACCTGTCCCAGGACTCCCTGCTGGACATTCCCAATGCGCAGGACACCCGCAGTCGCTCCCCATCTCCGCAGGGGAGACGGGTGAAGCGTTCTAAGCAGGCGAGGGACATTATGGACCTCAAGGGCCAGATGGCCCAGGTCCTGGAGCTCTTGGCTAAACAGGCACCAGCGGCCCAGGCCCCTGTCCAGGTCCCACTGCATCCTCAATTGCCATAACCCCCTCCCCCAAGGGAGTTCAGGGGGGGTGGGAAGGGTCGCCTCAGCTGGTGCAGGAGGATACGCTATCCGTAGTGGCCTCGGGGAAAGAGCTTCTTTCTCCTCTGAAATGCAGTGGGTGAGACCCTTGCTGAGGAAGAGCCTGGCTCTGAGAGTGCTTCAGAAGCCAGTATCACCCCATTGTCCAGCTTGGTCTCGGCACTCATGGGATGTGCTGCAGCTTTCCTGCAGGTCTCCTAGACACCAGCGGCAGAACCACGCCAGTTCATTTTCTGGACACAGGCGCTGGCTCCTCGCCCTCAGAGGTTTGCTGCTTTCCCAGACTTCATGGAGGAAGTACGCTCCTCCTGGGATCGCCCGGCTTCGGGTCCTAGCGTACTAAAACAGGCCGCACCACTCGCCTTGGAAGGCGTGGATAAGCTCGGTCTGGCGGGGCTCCCCCTGGTAGACTCCACCATTGCGACCCTGGTTAAGGCCCCGCCAGTGGATGGTCATGTTAGAGATCCAGCATGCCCGAGCCCTCAATGCAGGGTGACGGAGATGCATTTAAAGTGAGCTTACGCAGCAGAAGCACAGGGAACTCGCTTAGCTAATACAGCGAGTGTGCAGACCGCATATTTCGATGGTGTACTGTGCGAGGCACCGCTCCCCGAGCCTGTGGCCATGGAGCTGCGTCTCCTGTCCAGCACACTGCTGCAGATCTATGGCCTCCAAGAACAAGCCCTTGGCTGGAGCCTAGCTAGCTTAATCATGGCTCATAGACAGCTGGGCTGTCACAAGCCCATATCACCAGGACATACTTTTGGGCCAGCTCTGTAGGAGATATTGCAGAAATCCCACCGGGAACGCAAGGCGTCCCGTCAGGGCCAGGGCCTAAACACTCACCCCAAACTGCCCAGCCCCAGCCTCAGCAGCCCGAGCAGGGTCCGTCTATACCGCTGCTCACAGCTTTTCTAGAAAAAGTCGGGTTAGAGAAAGAGTCAGTTCTCCTAGTGGCTCCCAAGTGACCCAGGAGAATATGCTTTTGACCCTTTGCCAGCTGTTGCACGGCCAGCCCTGGGAGATTCCACTTCATTTGGATCTCCTCAGTCACGCAGAAGGCTCTCTTTGGTACCCGGAGCAATGCAGGTTCAAGATGGGTCTGGCCCCTGGCACCTGTCTGTCTGCTATTTCCTCCTGGATGCACTTGCATCACCTCAAACTCAACCTCTCTAAATCTAACCTCCTTTTCTTTCCCTCCTCCTCCCCTCCTCTGATCTCTCTATCTCTGTTCCTCTGGAATCTACCACACTCTCTCCCTCTTCCTCCGCTTAAGAACCTCGGAGTCACCCTGGACCCTGCCTCTCTTATTCCCAGCACATCTCCACTAAAGGCACGCACTTGCCGATTCTTCCTGAGCAACATCCGAACAATCCGACCCTTCCTCACCAATTACCACGCTTACCCAGCTCCTGGTCCAGGCCCTGGTACTCTCCCGCCTAGACTACTGCACTTCCTCCTGGCTGGCCTCCCTATGCGTCCGCCACCCATTGGCTCCAGCTCATCCAGAACTCTGCTGCCCGTCTGGTGTTCTCTCTCCCTAAACCGCCCACGCTAGTCCACTACTCCCGCTCACTCCACTGGCTCCCATCACCGCTCGCATCCAGTTCAAGATTCTTGTACTAGCCTACAGATGCCTTGACCAGACTCCAACCAGCTACCTCCAGACCCTCATCTCTCCCTACACCCCCACTTGACCTCTCCACTCCTCCTGCACTAGAAGACTGGCTCTACCTCCGCTACGCTCCCCTGCCTCCAGAGCCCGCTCCTTCTCCACCCTTGCTCCGCAGTGGTGGAATGACCTTCCTACAGATGTCAGGACTGCCCAGTCCCTGACCACCTTCCGGCGCCTCCTCAAGACTCACCTCTTCAAACAGCACCTGTAGAACTCCTCTGTTTGTATCCTGGGACACTATCACCCTTCATTTAAATGTGCTTTATTTTGCTCTTATCTGCCCCCTATTTTACTGCATTTAATCCTTTACTTCAGAATACTGTAATCTGCCAAGTGTTTAACCTGTAGTACTTTGTATTTAATCACATCCTGATGTAACTATCACTGTTATCTGCTTTATTATTGAATTGTGTTTTGTCTCACTTGTACTTTGCTAGAACAAAAGTTATTGTATTTCTTGCTCTTATTGTATTACTTGTATTACTTGTATTTGCTTACGATTGTAAGTCGCCCTGGATAAGGGCATCTGCTAAGAAATGAATAAATAATAATAATAATAATAATAATAATAATAATAATAATAATAATGTATCTTCATGTATATGTACTCTAAATGCGTGAGAGCGAGAAACAGTTCTGAGACTAAAATTACTCAACAGCAGGAACAGGCTAGTCGCTGAATAAGAACTCTTGTTCCACATTGGTCTAGTTTTGTTTCAGTTTCACCTTTGGTTTAAAACAACACCGAGACAAGAACTGATTTGCTGAATAACTCTCCATGCCCCAGCCTCTTCCACTACAGTATACAACTTTAATATTTACCAGATTTGATTTTGGAATTTCGCATTCATTCAATTCCAATGACATAACCTAAGCAGATGTGTAGTTTGAAATAAGGGGAGCAATGTAAAACATGCCACGCTATCGTGGATCCTGAGCTTTCCTTTGATTTCCATCTTAATTCTGATATCAGAACAGCATTCTATCATCAGAGAAATGTTGCCAAATTGAAGTCTGTGCTGGATACGAGGGATGCAGAGATGTCGATACATTGATTACCTTACATTGGTTACCAGTGAGTTACCGAATTGACTTGCCATAATAATATATAAGGTCCTTGTATATTTGGACAATCTCCAAGAACTACTAACTCTCTTCATCCCTATTTGTTTTTGATACCAAATTGAAGTCTGTGCTGGATACGAGGGATGCATGGCAAGCCGAATGATCATTTAGAGATATCTCAAATTGCATTTTAAGATATGTTGAAATATTTAGAAACATCTGTAAAACATTGCGAGATATCTCAAATTGAATTACAGATATCTTTAATTGTGCAGTTTTTAATATGTCTCAAATTCATTTCAAGATATCTGTAAATCAATCGGAGATATCTAAAATGAAATAAAGATATCTCAAATTGATTTACAGATATTTTTAAATATGGAAACCATGTGGATTTTGCTAGCATGGTATGCCGAACTGTCATTTAGAAATATCTTAAAATGAGTGTTTTAAAGACGTCTCTAAATCATATGAAGATATCTCTAAATCACTTCCTGTTAATTTGGTGATATCTTTAAATGGACCAGAAGTCCATTTAAAACAGTATTTTCACAGGAAGTCATTTAGAGATATCTTGGAATAGCTTCCTGTTCATTTCAAGATATCTTCAAATGATTTAGAGATATCGTTAAATGAAGAGGACTTTATTTTGAGATATCTGTAAATGATTTAGATATATCTCTAATGAACAGGAAGTCATTTGGAGATTTTTTTAATTTGAATTTTATATATCTCTAATTGATTTACAGATATCTTAAAATTAATTTTAGATATCTTAAAAACTGCACAATTGAAGAGATCTGTAATTCAATTTGAGATATCTACGTATTTTTACAGACATCTCAAAATACAATTTGAGATATCTTTAAATGATAATTTGGCTTGCCCTATGCTTGTATCATTCATTGTTAAGCCTTGGCTGGCTGTATCATTTGTCATGGTGACACTACTGTGTCCTGGTATCATAATTAATGAATTAAGAAAATAATTAAAATTAAAATAAAAAATGACACCTGGACTCAGCTGACTAGTATAAGCTTGCCTCTCATTCTGAGGGTTTCGAATACATATATTTCAGTAACAACAAAAAAAACCATATCATTATTAAATTGTATTCATTGGGTTAAGCATACACAGCATATTTTGCCTCAGATATTTTGAAATTGTTTTTTGTCACACAACGCTGTCTGGTAATCGATGAGAAGATGGAAATACTTGTAGAAATTAGATAAAAGCAATACCTACTAATTGTGTCACTAGAAGTTCAGTAAACAAATAAAATGTGAATTTGTCCAATAATTCTTGTTTAAGAAAATCTATATTTAGTGGCGTTCCAAGACCTTCAACATATAGTGTACATATTTTTCAAATAGATCAATACTGACCTAAAAGATGCTTTTCAAGTTGTGCTTTTGAAACCCAATGGCTTTGTTTTTGCACGTAGTTTGGTTTTAGTGGGTAGCTGTTTTTATGTACAGACACAGTAAGAGACATTTTGCGCACGTAGCTTAACATGCATATGAAACATTTGACGTGTGTGTCAACCAAACTGCCCATCTCAAATGAAAGTAATATAAACATGTGGTATTGGTCAGATGTAGCTTCATGTATATATACTCTAAATGTGAGAGAGCGAGAAACAGATCTGAGACTAAAATTACTCAACAGCAGGAACAGGCTAGTCGCTGAATAAGAACTCTTGTTCCACATTGGTCAGGTTTTGTTTCAGTTTCACCTTTGGTTTAAAACAACAACACTGAGACAAGAACTGATTTACTGAATAACTCTCCATGCCCCATCCTCTTCCACTACAGCATACAACTTTAATATTTACCAGATTTGATTTTGGAATTTCGCATTCATTCAATTCCAATGACATAACCTAAGCAGATGTGTAGTTTGAAATAAGGGAGCAATGTAAAACATGCCTGCGTTATCGTGGATCCTGAGCTTTCCTTTGATTTCCATCTTAATTCTGATATCAGAACAGCATTCTATCATCAGATAAATGTTGCCAAATTGAAGTCTGTGCTGGATACGAGGGATGTATGGCAAGCCGAATGATCATTTAGAGATATCTGAAAATGCATTTTAAGATATGTTGAAATATTTAGAAATATCTATAAAAAATTTCAAGATATCTCAAATTGAATTACAGATATATTTAATTGTGCAGATTTTAATATGTCTCTGTAGCAGGGCGAGTGCCCTGCATATGTGTATTTAGTGTTGATATCATTTGTATGGGGAAATGGGTTTATTTTGTGTCGTTTTGGGAGTTGATTTGTTTGATTGAATTATTGTTTACAGACGGACGCTCGATTGAGACATGCTGCCTGCTAGGCTTGGTTGAGGGGAAGGGCAGCAGGTGATTGGCTGGGCTGGACCTCAATCAGCAGGTGGGCGGGTCTTGATCGAGTGTCCGTCAGGTTAAAAACATCCGCGGGAGATGGTTCAGGGCTGCTGCAAGGCCTGCCGTTTTCACGGCACCTTTGATTTATAGTTTGTGGTATTGTGTTTTATTTTGCACTTTTTGTACAGCTTGATGTACTAGTCCTCTGTGCGTTACCATCGCTGGTAACGTCACATGACCATCTTTATTTTACTTTCGTTTTGTGTTTGTTTGTGAATAAAACCTGCGCACCTGTGCCGGCGTTTTCAACAACACCACGTCTGTCTCTCTGTGTATGCTTGAACAGCGGCTACCCACACGCGTGACACGAGGAAGACCCTGTCACATATGGTGTCGGAAGGGGATTCCGCTGCATCCTGCCGAAGCAAGGCTAGATTGCTACAGAGAGACATGAAGGAGCAAACCCCTGAAATTTTTTTGGGGGGACAAGGGCAGACCGCAGGTAACCCTGAGGGGCTGCTGAAGGAGATGGATGGAGCCGCTGTCCTTGAAGGCGCTGCGGTGGAGCCGCGAGATCCCGAACGTCAGTGAGGCTGATGGAGGTCCGTCCCCGGGAGCTGCAGAGGGAGGAGTTCCGGTCCTGGAGGTTGGCGGGGGAGGGGGAGAGACTGCCTGCCCGGAGGCCAGCGGGAGAAACTGCCTGCCGAGCGTCAGCGAAGGAGCATGTCGCTTGTGGGGATCGTCTCCAGAAGGAGGCGGGGCAATCCTCCAGAGGAGCCCGTGAAGGACACTGGGTTTAGGGGGTAAGCGGGGTTGAATGGCGCCCCCACAGAAGCCCAGGGGTGAGAATAATTGTTGGTGATAAGTTGTAAATTAATTGTTGGTAAATGTTAGTTGATTATTGGTAAATTATTTATGATATGAATGATAGTTATTGGTAATGTGAAATGATTAGGGTAGTGATAATTAGTAATTATAGGAATGATAAATTAAAGTTAAATAATAATAGTTAAATAGTGATAATAATGATGATAAATTATACTAAGAGTGAACTGGTGATGTGTATGGTGAAGGTGATAGTGATAAGGATTATGGTTAAATTTATAGTGATACTTATGGTGATGGGAATACTGATAAATGATAATGATGGTAAATAATAGTGAATGATAAAGTATAGTTATAATTGTGATTTAACATTGGAGCCAGTTAGCTGTCTGGTGGCTGGCTGGGCTCTAATGTTCCCTCCCACCCGCCCATATGTGTTAGAATAGTATATTAAAAAAAAAAAAAAAAAATTTGGGGGGGATGGGGAGTAGATATAAAAAGTAATTTTTTTGTTTTTGTTTAGACTGTGTGGGTTTTGTAAGATGTCGGTTAGTGTAAATTTGTAATGTGGTGATCGTAATATTAAATAATGGTGTTGTCGGATGAACCCTTAGGGTTCATCCTAAGGAGGGAGGTATGTAGCAGGGCGATTGCCCTGCATGTGTGTGTTTAGTGTTGATATCGTTTGTATGGGGAAATGGGTTTATTTTGTGTCGTTTTGGGAGTTGATTTGTTTGATTGAATTATTGTTTACAGACGGACGCTCGATTGAGACTTGCTGCCTGCTAGGCTTTGGTTGAGGGAAGGGCAGCAGGTGATTGGCTGGGCTGGACCTCAATCAGCAGGTGGGCGGGTCTTGATCGAGTGTCCGTCAGGTTAAAAACATCCGCGGGAGATGGTTCAGGGCTGCTGCAAGGCCTGCCGTTTTCACGGCACCTTTGATTTATAGTTTGTGGTATTGTGTTTTATTTTGCACTTTTTGTACAGCTTGATGTACTAGTCCTCTGTGCGTTACCATCGCTGGTAACGTCACATGACCATCTTTATTTTACTTTCGTTTTGTGTTTGTTTGTGAATAAAACCTGCGCGCCTGTGCCGGTGTTTTCAACAACACCACGGCTGTCTCTCTGTGTATGCTTGAACAGCGGCTACCCACACGCGTGACACGAGGAAGACCCTGTCACAGTCTCAAACTCATTTTTAGATATCTGTAAATCAGAGATATCTCAAATTGATTTACAGATATTTTTAAATATGGAAACCATGTGGATTTTGCTAGCATGGTATGCCGAACTGTCATTTAGAAATATCTTAAAATGAGTGTTTTAAAGATGTCTCTAAATCATTTGAAGGTATCTTTAAATCACTTCCTGTTTATTTGGTGATATCTTTAAATGGACCGGAAGTCAATTTAAAACAGTATTTTCACAGGAAGTCATTTAGAGAGATCTTGGAATGGCTTCCTGTTCATTTCAAGATATCTTCAAATGATTTAG
Organism: Huso huso; assembly: GCA_036884735.1. Taxonomy (NCBI): domain Eukaryota; kingdom Metazoa; phylum Chordata; class Actinopteri; order Acipenseriformes; family Acipenseridae; genus Huso; species Huso huso. Next base: position 141,510 of record JAHFZB010000121.1, read on the forward strand.
AGATATCTCTAAATGAACAGGACGTTATTTCGAGATATTTGCAGTAACAACAGGACGTTATTTCGAGATATCTGTAAATGATTTAGAGATTTCTCTAAATGAACAGGACGTTATTTCGAGATATCTGTAAATGATTTAGAGATTTCTCTAAATGAACAGGACGTTATTTGGAGATATCTGTAAATGATTTAGAGATTTCTCTAAATGAACAGGACGTTATTTGGAGATATCTGTAAATGATTTAGAGATTTCTCTAAATGAACAGGACGTTATTTGGAGATATCTGTAAATGGTTTAGATATGTCTCTAATGAACAGGAAGTCATTTGGAGATATCTTGAATTTGAATTTTATATATCTCTAATTGATTTACAGATATCTTAAAATTAATTTCAGATATCTTAAAAACTGCACAATTGAAGACATCTATATTTCGATTTGAGATATCTACGTATTTTTACAGACATCTCAAAATGCAATTTGAGATATCTTTAAATGATAATTTGGCTTGCCCTATGCTTGTACCATTCATTGTTAAGCCTTGGTTGTCAGCATCATCGGCCATGGTGACACTACTGTATCCCGAGATTATCATAATTAATTAATTTAAAAATGAATTAAGATTAAAATAAAGTGACACCTGGACTCAGCTGATTAGTATATATTTACCTCTCATTCTGCGGGTTTTGAATACATATATTTCAGTAACAACAAAGAAACATATAATGATTAAATGATATTCATTGGGTTAAGCATATTTTGCCTCAGATATTTTGAAATTGTCTTTGTTTTTTATCACGCAACGCTGTCTGCTAAAAGCAATACCTACTATATGTGTCACTAGAAGTATACAAATAAAATGTGAATTTGTCCAATAATTCTTGTTTAAGAAAATCTATATTTTAGTGGCATTCCAAGACCTTCAACATATAGTGTACATATTTTTTAGAAAGATCAATACTGACCTAGTAGCTGCTTTGGAAGTGACACTGAGATTAGAACATTTGCTGAATAACTCTCCATGACTGACCCTCTCCAAACACAGTTTAAAACTTTATACATATAAAGAGGGAACCTTCAATAGAAACTTTCTGATTCACTACCAGACATAATGCAAGGACATCTGAGTAAACCACTATGATTCAGGGTTAAAAACCTAGATAATCTTCATGTTTATAACGACACCACTGTTTTATATATTAGGAGCTCCATTAGAAGCTATGTTGAACACTGTGGCTGGTCACTTCACCACTTCAATGGACTCGTTAACAAGGGTTTTATAATGGAACAAAAAGAACTTGTACCATTTAACTGGAACAGAACAATGAGTACACAGCCCCACACAGGGTGCATGTTTATCAAAAAAAAGCCTATGTGTTTGTGGCAGTGTGTCCCCCCCTTTGTTTATTATTTATTTATATTATGATTTTATATATATATATATATATATATATATATATATATATATATATATATATATATATATACACACACACACACACACACACACACAGACGTGCTCAAATTTGTTGGTACCCTTCACAAAAAAAACGAAGAATGCACAATTTGCTCTGAAATAACTTGACACTGACAAAAGTAATTGGCATCCACCATTGTTTATTCCATATTTAATAGAAATCAGACTTTGCTTTTGATTTTTTTATTCAACATAATATTGTAAATAATAAAACAAATGAAAATGGCATGGACAAAAATGATGGGACCGCTAACCTAATATTTTGTTGCACAACCTTTAGAGGCAATCACTGCAAACAAACGTTTTCTGTAGCTCTCAATGAGACTTCTGCACCTGTTAACAGGTAGTTTGGCCCCTCTTCCTGAGCAAACTGCTCCAGCTGTCTCAGGTTTGATGGGTGCCTTCTCCAGACTGCAAGTTTCAGCTCTTTCCATAGATGTTCGATGGGATTCAGATCAGGACTCATAGAAGGCCACTTCAGAATAGTCCAATGTTTTGTTCTTATCCATTCTTGGGTGCTTTTAGCTGTGTGTTTTGGGTCATTATCCTGTTGGAGGACCCATGACCTGCGACTGAGACAGAGCTTTCTGACACTGGGCAGTACGTTTGGCGCCAGAATGCCTTGATAGTCTTGAGATTTCATTGTGCCCTGCACAGATTCAAGGCACCCTGTGCCAGGCGCAGCAAAGCAGCCCCAAAACATAACCGAGCCTCCTCCATGTTTCACTGTAGGTATGGTGTTCTTTTCTTTGAAAGCTTCATTTTTTCGTCTGTGAACATAGAGCTGATGTGACTTGCCAAAAGCTCCAGTTTTGACTCATCTGTCCAAAGGACATTCTCCCAAAAAGGATTGTGGCTTGTCAATATGCATTTTAGCAAATTCCAGTATGGCTTTTTTTTTATGTTTTCTGTCAAAAGTGGAGTCCTCCTGGGTCTTCTTCCATGGAGCCCACTTTTTTGCTCAAAAAGTGACGGATGGTGCGATCAGAAACTGACGTACCTTCACCTTGGAGTTCAGCTTGTATCTCTTTGGCAGTTATCCTTGGTTCTTTTTCTACCATTCGCACTATCCTTCTGTTCAATCTGGGGTCGATTTTCCTCTTGTCTTGCCCAGGAGGTTGGCTACAGTTGCATGGACCTTAAACTCCTTAATAATATTTGCAACTGTTGTCACAGGAACATCAAGCTGCTTGGAGATGGTCTTGTAGCCTTTACCTTTACCATGCTTGTCTATTATTTTTTTTTCTGATCTCCTCAGACAACTCTCTCCTTTGCTTTCTCTGGTCCATGTTCAGTGTGGTGCACACAATGATACCAAACAGCACAGTGGACTACTTTTCTCCATTTAAATAGGCTGAATGACTGATTACAAGATTGGAGGCATGTGTGATACTAATTAAAGAAACTAATTAGTTTGAAACATCACTATAATCCAATTTTTTCTAAGGGGTACCAATAAATGTGTCCAGGCCATTTTAGAATAATTTTGTAGAATAAGCAATAATTCATCTCTTTTCACAGCTTCTTTGCTTTATTCTATGACATACCAAAGGCATGCAAGTATACATGATAAAATAGCTTTTAATTTCATCACTTTTCAGGAGGAATGAAGCATTATTTCAATGAGTTGTAAGGGTACCAACAAATTTGAGCACATCTGTATATGCAATGTTGGTAGTCACTGTGTGACCCAGTTACCATTGTCGGTACTTGGGCCACGACTTAAGAGCGCTCTCTACGGGAATTAATAAAAATGTGCACCCCTGTGATGTTTCAAATAAAACCTTCTGTCCAGTGAATTCCCCACACCCTCCCACATGAACTAATATAACAAAAACAATAATAATTAACATCACAGCAAATTCCCATAACAAATCATTTTAAAAACGTATCGTTCAAAACATTACAAGAGGATGAAGTTAATTTTGAAAAGTGGAAGTGATTTATGTTTAAAAGCTGAAGATAGAAGATAGTTGCTACACAACTCTTGTAAAACATTAATGATTAACAGAAACACTTTGAATAACCCAACAAATCAACTAATCAACCCAGTTATAAAATATTTTATTTTACTTAAATAGTAAAGAGTGTCTGTTTTCAAAACTTGAATGCTGTTTTTATGTAACATTGGTATTAAGTTGTGTAATACACAACTTAATACCAATGTTACATAAAAAACAGCATTGCTCCTATATTCAGCAAAGAATTAAACATACAAAAGAAATATTTACTGTAGTGAATATGCATGCTATTGCAGATCATTTTTATTAAACTAAACTAGCAGTGAAGGATTTAACAAAGATTGTTAATAATGCTATATACACAATCTTACTAACTCTACACTGCACTGTTTAAAAAAGCTGTAGAAAAGCAATTTATACAGAAGAGAAAAAATACACGTCCTGCTGAATATGGCACTGTCCACACTATGCCTTTAAACCAGCTTAAAAGTTCTAAATACGACAAGCGTCAGCACTACACAGCGCTTAATACCGTACTCGAGACCACCTCGGGGGGTAGACTCGAGTCCGCTTCTAATCAGGTAGTACAGTTTGTCAGAAGTGTAGCCGCTGTAATAACAAACTACTTTTTATGTGTATCTTCCAATATCCCCAAATGCCCTATGATATGCTTGGCAAAATACTGAGAACAGGTGTCTAACGGACTTGCTATCAGTGTACACGCCATACGGGGTATTTTATACCGAAAATAAAATCTTTCAGGGCATCTCTGTTAAACTAGTCACAAAAGCACAATGATAACATAGGTGACTGCAAGAGTGAAATGAGAGTTAAAAATAGGACTGGAGATGAAGAATAAAACTTATTTCAGCTCTGTTATAAATAAAACTAAAACAGAATCAGGCTCAGTCAAGCTAAGAAGGTAAAAACAAACATTGATTTGCAATTAACTTAATTAGTTTAATTATGAAAGAGAATCTGTTCCAAATTAGTTTATAGGGATGTAATATGATCAAAAATAAAACCAAAAAACTTCAAGCCCTTTTGGTAATTTGACCTTTTTTTAAACTGTGTAATTTATTGTTTGAGTGTGAACCAGATCTGTACGTGCAATTTACAGAGAATCTAACCACATAAACCTGGAGGAAGCAAAATACTGCCGTGAGACTACACAAAATATGTGACCTATTGCACGTGAAGCACAGTTCAAGCAGGATGCTGCTACTTGTGGTTAATGGTGCTAGTGTCAGTGTAGCAGCTAGTACAGCAAGCAGTCTGAGCTATTTCCTGTTGAAACATAAAAGAAAACATCCACACACTTTGACAATGATGAGTGGTGTACATCAATACCTCCAATAACCTAACACGAAGGCTTCAATCTGAGACACAGGCTGGTGAAAAGATGCATTTCAATTAGAGTCCCTGAAGTTCCACTTTAGTCAGATAGCATCGTCTAGCATTCCAGATATGTAATGACCAGTTCAGTTCCACAATCTATATTACCCACACGAACCTCGGAGAATAATTTTCAAGCCATAGTAGTAGTAACCAGAAGACAAAACCGACACACACACACACACACACACACACACATTAATAATTAACATTTACGAAGCTCTTTAATTCTTTACAAATCTGTGTGACAGGACAGCGTCACTGACAATGGTGTTTAGACCATTCAGAAAAGGAGAATCCACAGAATGACATTTATTGATTTGCAGGAGAGAAACATGCCCATATAGATATGCATATATGAAAACTTCTGGCCCATGGCCTTGTCCACAGGGCCTAGTTAGCCGCCCTTATGCCGGCTGAATATGTGATACTTAAAAAAAAAACAATTCTTTAATAACTAAGTAATGCTGACAGGCAGGACAAGTGGCTTCGGGCCACCTTCCCCCAAAAGAGGACAAGGCCACCTCAGCCTCCACCTCCTCGCAGAATTAAACCGTCTGGCGCTCAGGTAAGGAAACCCCCCTACTCCAGAAACAGGTAGGAAGAAAACTTAGGGAATCCATGGCCAAGGGTAGCCCTTCCTCTAGGATCCCAAAGAAAAATACATGTAAAAAAAACTTAGGCTAAAATGTAATTACCCACACAACGTTTTTTGTGCGGTTAAAATGTCATTGTCATTTTTCCCAATGTCTAGTTCATATGCTCCTGATGTCCGTCTCCCCATAGCTTTGATTAGATGTGGAGGAATATTCTGTGAAGCAACAGAAGTAGCGGTGCTGATTCTAATGGAATGTCCAGAGTAATTGTCGGGCAAAGTCCAGCATGGAGAAAAGACAGACAAAGGGATCTGATAAACCAAATCCTAGAGTCGATAGTTCCATCCGGGGTGCAGCTTTGTCTGGGTGGCATTCGAGCGCATTGAAAGATAGCTGAATAGAGCAGAAAAGGGACAAATACATAAACATTACTCCCTTTCTCACCCAATAAGTTTTTTGAATGTTTAAAAAATAATGTATTCATGACCTGAGATTAAAGATTGTGGATGCAGAGGATCGAAGGACTGACTCCAGGAGTCAATGTCGCCGCACCGAAGAAACAGCCAGTTTCCATAGAACCATTTAGTTCCAAAAATGAACACAAAACCTCAGGAAGGGGCAGAATCGGTATAAACGCTAGGAGTGACAAAAGATGTAAAAGAGTCATCATAGAAGAATGAAATGCCATGACAGTTGGACAGAAGTCAGATCCATAGTTTGATATCAGCCCATGTTGTTACCCCCCAAATTCATGAAACATTTTATAATTATTATTATTATTATTTATTTTTAGCAGACGCCTTTATCCAAGGCGACTTACAATTGTTACAAGAGATCACATTATTTTTACATACAGTGCCTTGCAGAAGTATTCACCCCCCTTGGACTTTTCCACATTTTGTAGTGTTACAACCTGGAATTAAAATGGATTTAATTAGATTTTTTTTGTCACTGATCTACACAAAATAGTCCATAATGTCGAAGTGGGGAAAAAAATCTACATATTTTTCAAAATGATTTACAAATAAATGATTTACAAATAAAAAACTGAAAAGTCTTGATTGCATAAGTATTCATCCCCTTTGCTGTGACACCCCTAAATAAGCTCTGGTGCAACCAATTGCCTTCAGAAGTCACAATTAAAGTGTCACATGATCTCAAATTAAATACACCTGTTTCTGGAAGGCCCCAGAGTTTGTTAGAGAGCATATCTAAACAAACAGCATCATGAAGACCAAGGAGCTATCAAAACAAGTCCAGGATAAAGTTCTGGAGAAGCACCAATCAGGGTTGGGTTATAAAAAAATATCCCAAACTTTGAACATCCCCTGGAGCACCGTTAAATCCATTATTAAAAAAAAATGGAAAGAATATGGCACAACCGCGACTCTGCCTAGAGAAGACCGTCCACCAAAACTCAGTGACCAGGTAAGGAGGGCATTAGTCAGAGAAGCAACCAAGAGGCCAATGGTAACTCTGAAGGAGCTGGAGAGATCCACAGCTGAGATGGGAGAAACCGTCCATGGGACAACTATAACCTGGACGCTCCACAAAGCTGGGCTTTATGGAAGAGTGGCGAGAAGAAAGCCATTGCTGAAAAAAAACCATATCAAATCCTGTTTGGATTTTGCCAAAAAGGCATGTGGGAGACACAGCAAACATTTGAAAAAAAGGTTCTCTGGTCTGATGAGACCAGAATTGAACTTTTTGGACTTAGCGCAAAACACTATGTGTGGCGCAAAACCAACACTGCTCATCACCCTGAGAACACCATCCCCACGGTGAAGCATGGTAGTGGCACCATCATGTTATGGGGATGCTTTTCATCAGCAGGGACTGGGAAACTGGTCAGGATTGAGGGCAAGATGGATGGAGCCAAATACAGGGAAATTCTAGAGGAAAACCTGTTTCAGTCTCCTGGGACTGGGGCGGAGGTTCACCTTCCAGCAGGACAATGACCCTAAACACACAGCCAAAGCTGCACTGGAGTGGTTAAAGTGGAGTGAAGCGATCAAAAAACGGCGCCAAGTTAGAAGCAAGAACTGTGTGAATCTTGGGCCCCAGCACCTTTCCAATTGTGCCTATTTGCTTGATGCTTGACAAGATTGGCCTAATTGCTTCTCCTAACTTGGGCTTTTGTGTTTGATATCACCCCTTTAAACGACTGTTGCGTTTTTCTAACTTGTTTTTTTACATTGACAATGTTTTTGTTATAGATATCACTTCTTTTTTACTTCATCAAATAATGAATAAAGCGAGGGAAAGATATTTGAGAATGTGTATGGTAAATAAACAGACAAACATTACAAGAGAATAATAAGTAGAGTAATATAAGAGAAATGAGAAAATATTTGAAAGTAAAATAATTATAGAAGGGGCTTTTGGACAGTATTGAAAGTGTAAACATTGTATACTTATAGTTGCATGAGTGGTGAAAACAATATGTCTATTTTGGTAGATATTGATATTTACGTAGGTACAAAACTACAATGTTATAAATGGTTCAAAAGGTACATATGCATGTCCGTGCTAAAGGGTAGTATACTAACACATTTTAATGCTGGAAAAAAAAAAAAAAAACATTCTTCTCCTTGATATAGTGGTGTTATGAACTTAGGCTAAGGCATTTGTAAAGCATTAGATCTCTTCATAAAAGGCCATATACATTTCGTTTATGGTTTGACTTCAATAAGTGCATCATTTGCATGCACCCATTTTCCAGTAGCACCCACAGCAAGAACAGACACATAGTGTCCTGAAGTAACACCCTGTCCTTGGTGTATGATAATGGAATCTAATTGGTAATTCCTGTTGTCCACAGTAATTGTGCTCTTCTGTACAGCAGTAAACTTAGCATTGTGTCACTTTGTAACGGTCCCGTCTGGTTTGGTTTCCCAAAGCATAAGTTGGACTGCAATCAGTCTCCCTGCTGATTGAATAAGTTCACGTTTCATGATTGGAGAAATTTTGCATTGCTTACATTTGCTACCAGGAATCATTGCCCATTTGTCATTTCTATAAATGTGTTCTTCCAAACACATGGAATCTGTACCAGCAGGTACATGTAGAGGATAAATATACAACACCTCTCGGTTTGATGAGCAGTAGTTACATGTAGTACATAGAATGTCATGACATTGTGACTGAAACCATGTGAGACACTTCTGAAATTTGTCCTGACAATTTGGTGAGAAACTCTGCAACATGTTGCTGCTCACCTCTATTGAAAGGTTCTCCTAAGTGACAAATATCCACAGTAGTTAGAGACGCAGTGGATGGCAAGTGATCCTATTTGTGAACAAAGCTCCTCATAGCTGCTTGTTGGCTGTGTTTTAATGAATCTTTCAGAGGTTGCTAGTGAAGAAGGCACTGCAATGTTGCATTTGCATAGCATGAGGTGAAATTGGGGTTGCTCAAGCCTCTGAATGGATGTGCAAGTTCAATGTTCTCTTAGAAGACTGAGGCTTTTGCTGTTCCTGAACATTAATGATGGCTCGGTGAATGAAATGTGCATGATCTTTTACCTTGTGTCCCTTGTGCGTGTTAGTCTCCTTCAAGCTTTTCAACTTCGGACAATAAATCCCTCTGAGCCGATGGTACTCTTCAACTGCAGTTTGACATGCATAGATGCAGGTGGGGACAAAGTTGATAAGGTGGATACCACTTAAGGAAGTAACTGTGGAAAGTGCAATGAAACTTTGTCCATCGGAGAAAATGGAGTTACCACGATCAATCATAACTGTTTTTAGAGTCATCCCCTGACATTTGTGAACGGTGATTGCATGAGCACCAATGACTGGGAACTGCTCTCGAACAATGTAGACTCTATCCATGATTTCAAACTTTGAGCATAAATGTTGAAAGGTATGGGTGACTCCATTGTTAAATGTGATGGTTATGGTTTTGAGCATACTTGTGTTTTCCAGATAGTAGGACACTGATGAGTCCAGTGGCAATGTCAATGTTCTTGTGAATTTGCTTAATACAAATGCAAATGTGATACATTTACTACCAAACTAAACACAAATGCAAATATGTGACAAATGCTGAATGGACTTCAAATACTTTCCCCATATAACAAATGTTAAATTTGGCAGAGGCCTTTATCCAAGGTGATACACAAGGAAAGCAGTTTATATAATAACAACATGAACACAGTAATCCCGTAGTTCATAATAATTAACAGGTATGTACCAATATAGGAAGCAAGTTACATAAAACAGTGTTTCCCAATCTTGGTCCTGAGGACCCAGTGTTTGCTGATTTGTGTTCCAAACTGAGCTTTAAATTATGAATTGAACCCTCAATTAAATGAATAAAATGTCTAATCAGAGCATTTGAATTATTTTTAGAAATGGCTGGCTGCACAGGCCTCAATTAACACTAATCTAGGACTACCTAATGTTAACTCAGGTAAAGTAGTCCAAGATTAGTGCTGATCAGGGTTTGTGAAAGCAGCCAAAAGAGTTGGATATTTTAAGTTATTTCTAACATTGCATTACGTCACTAACTGTTAGTTCAATTGGGGGATCAATTTAATAATTGAGAACTTAGCTGGAACACAAACAGCAGACTCAGTGGGCCCACAGGACCAGGTTTGTAAAAAACTGACATCAATGATGAGATATATGTATATATTTATATATGTGTGCATTGCTCAATTATTATTTGTACTTGTTTTGTTTGTTATGTTTAATAAACATGAAGTTCTATAAAGTGTCCTTTAGTTTGCATCTTTCAGGTTAATCAACTTTACCAGCAATACTGAAAAGTCTCTCTACTTTATTATGAGCATTATTATTGAAAAATGTTTAAAATTGATATATTTAAGCTTTCCCATGATTTGAAATTCAAATGCAAATTCCTCTATTTCAGAATATACATGCATTTAAAAGTCAAATGCAAATAGTTCAGCAGATCAATATTATTTATTTTTTAGCAGACACCCTTATCCAGGGCAACTTACAATTGTCACAATTATATCACATTATGTTTACATACAATTACCAGTGTATCCAGTTGTTTATACTGAATCTATGTAAAATACCTTGCTCAAGGGTACAACAGCAGTGTCCCTCACCCGGGATTGAACCCACAACCCTCCGGTCAATAGTCCAGGTATAACGAGGTATAAACACTGCTGTTTAGGAATAGAGCACTTTTTTTTTTACTATACACACATTCCATTTACATATAAACATTTCACACGTCTGTGGTTTTACAGACAAGGCTGAAGTTGGCTTCTTATTCGCCAGCTTCTTATGCGCCAGCTTCTCATTCACTCAGCTTCTTATTCGCTGGCTTTTAGTGCATAAATGTATTTGTCTATGTTGAAGAAGTAGCCTAGAATTTAACTGGTTAAATCACTTTGGGTCACCGATTTCTCTGCTGGTACCTGACAAGGGGCAACCCCTCTGCAAGCTCCACTTGTATTTCGCCCGGCCCAACATGGTATACTGGGGAAGAACAGCGGGTAAATATGCCACATATTCCAATCGCTCAGCATCTTATTCGCTTTTTTATGTGTCGTTTGTATAAGCAGCCTTGCATTTAATAGGTTAAATTACTTTGGGCCGCTGATTTCTCTGCAGATACCCGGCGAGGGGCACTGCCACTGCAAACTACACCTGTATTTAGCCCGGTGCAATGTGATTTACTGGGGCAGAACAGTAGGCAAACATGCTACATATGCCAATCGTTCAGCTTTTTATTTGCTCTTTATGTATCTACTTTGAATAAGTAGCCTTGTATTTAACGGGTTAAATCACGTTGGACCACCGATTTCTTTGCAGGTACCCAGCAAGGGACACTCGCTTTGCAAGCTACACCTGTATTTAGCCTGGCCCAACGTGTATGGCAACGTAGATACATAAAGAGCGAATAAGATGCTGAGCGATTGGCATATGTGGCATATTTACCCGCTGCTCTTCCCCAGTAAACCATTTTGCGCCGGGCTAAATACAAGTGGGGCTTGGAGGAGGGTTGCCCCTCTTCAGGTACCTGCAGAGAAATCGGCGGCCCAACGTGATTTAACCCTTTAAAGGCAAGGTTACTTCTTCAACGTAGACAAATACATTTATGCACTTAAAAGCTTGCGAATAAGAAGCTGGAGAATAAGCCAACTTCAGCCTCGTGTTTTACAGTGTAAATGTATGAAAAGAAGACAGACGTAGCCATAATACAGTCAAATTTAATGTCACCTCTGTTAATGTCACGCTCTGCTTATTCTCATCAAATTGAAATGCCCCGGCCCGAATATAATGCATGCTGTGACTTTGATGTTTTGTTTTTAAAATGTATTAATGATCAATGCATTGCTGAGTTTGTTGTGCTCATGTATCAGGTGGTGTCTGGAATGATCCAAATGCAATTAAAACAGCGGGTGGAGGCGTGAAATAAATATATTTATAACTTCTCTTATGCAATTATTTCAATAGCGATTAATACCCTTTGCGGTCCATTTCAATAAATTAAAAGTAAATCAGCTCATTTTTGCTGTTCAATCTACTATTTGTTAATAATACAAGTAAAACTTCAAAGAAAAGTTTGAAGTATCTGGTATTGCCAGACAGTCTCCTATCCAAGTACCAACCAAACACGCATATTATTATTATTATTTTAGCAGACACACTTATCCAGGCCAACTTACAATTGTGACATACAATTACCCATTTATACAGTCGTTTTTTTTTACTGGACCAATCTAGATAAAGCAGCAATGTGTCCCCCACAGGTGATTGAACCTAGTCAAGAACAAAGTGCTCTAACCGCTACTCCACAGATGCTGCAAGCGACGGATCACTATAGTGTCTCGTCACCCGATACGCATGCCAGCGTCAGTGACACACTCGCTGGAGGTGAAAAGCGCTCAGTGCCTACTGGCGCTGGTGTATAACACCTGTAACATGTTAAACCAGCGCTCAGTGCCCACCGCCGCGGACCAGCAGCCAATTGCAAGCTAGCAAGCCAATATAGAAAGTGTCACATGACAAGTGTTCGTGTGGTGTTTTAGCTTGCTGAAATCATCTTCTTTAGAAACTTTATTTTTATTTTTGATGGCGCACGTTGTAAGTGATATTCTGGAAGACGAGACTCCCTTTTCAAAGCGCGTAGAAACAAGCAATCAGCAGCGACAGTGCTTCCCGGCAGCTTTTGTCGAAATTCTCTTTTTATATGTATTTTCTGTTAACATTAGTTTATGGATAAACTTGTTTGCTTTTAAACCAATTAAATTGTTAAAAAAAAGACTATTCTATAGTCCATTCATTTTAATTCGTACATGGTCTTGTTGTACTAGTGCTAAAATATACACTCCCTTTTTTCTTTATATATTTACCCGAAACCTCGCTTTTAATATAATTTTAGGAAATGACATGTCAGCACTGTGCTTGCATCCACAGCGTCTGCCGATGAAAATAAAAAACGGCTAAAAAAACAAAAGAGTATTCGGTTCAACAGAGACAGTCAGTAGCGTAAAAACAAAACAAGCTAAATGCTCCGTGTCTGACTGTACAGTTTGACATTTGAATGTGCCGCCCCTGCTTGTTCTGGCGACGCTCAGCCAATAGGCAGGGACGGGGACGTTGAAAAAAGAATTGTGGAAATGTCCTTTTAAGACCTGGAAATATACCTTGCTTCTATGCCTGAACCCACATTTCCACAATTCTTTTCACTGTACTAGCACTTAACGTCTCCGCTCTGCGGGTCAGCTGATGCTTGTCTCGTGCATAGCGTCTCGACGCTTAGTACTTGTGCTCTCGTTGCCAGTGCTTCAGGCGCTTTGGTGCAGCGCTTCGGCGCTTGATGCTCGGTGCTCGACGCTTTGGTGCTTTCGGCCCCTCGGGTGATGCACCCTTTAGCGCACGGTGTATGCCACGCCTTTCTTCGCGTAAAATTCTACTTGGTTTCAGTTCTCAGTGCTTGCCACTCAGTGCTTTCGACGCTCAGTGACGTACCTCGCCACTCGATGCTTCATGCTCGATGTTTGGTGCTTCGCCGCTTTGATGCCTCTCCGCTCCGTGCATGCCTCGATGCGTCAGTGCTTGCCACTCGGTGTTCGGACGCTCGGTGCGATACCTGACACCTCGACGGCTTCATGTTTCGATGTTTGGTGCTCGCCGGGTTTCGCGCCATGGCTTCCTCGCTCCGTGCATGCTCGATCGTCAGGCCAGTGCTTTGCTCGATCGGTGCGCATGCCTCGACACCGACGCCGCCATGCTTGATGTTTCACCGCCGTTACTGCGCTTTGATGCGCCAAAACCGGTGCTCGGTGCAAGCACTTTGGCCTGACGTTTCGTGCTTGATGCTTTCGCCCATTTCGGTACGCGCTCGATGCGTCAGTGCTCGACGCTCAGTGCGTACCTCGACTCTCGACGCCAGGTTTGATGCACCGGCCGCTTCGGTATCATTTCGATCGGTCAGTGCTTTCGGCGCCTCCAGTGCAAACACCTTGGCGGCTCGGACGCTTGTGCTTGTTGCTTCCGGTGCCCTCGACACTCAGTGCACGTTACCCCGACACTCGACGCTTTAGGTTTCGATTACAGCAGTTTGACGCTCAGCTCAGTATGAACCCGGCAACCAGTACTCTATGCGTGAGCGCTTGATGCTCGTAGTGTTCCAACGTTGAACAGCACATTATTGACGCGTGATGTTTCGGCGATTGTGGTGTCGCGAGTATGTCTGGGTTCCACCATTGTGTCACCACAACGATGAAGACTGCGCGGTTTGCCTGGGTCCAGACCACGCCGCGCCTGCCTTAGCGGACAGGAAATACTGCGATTGTGTGCCAATTTTCAAACACGCACTCTCTGCCAGAGGGCAAGGAAAGTGGTTGGTGGTCACTTCCCCTCCTCAGTGTCTTCTCACATTCTATTGGCCTGCCGTCATCTTTGGCAACTCCGCCAATGAAGCTACGGCTATCCAGGAGTCCGTCTTCCCAGCTTACAGCTGGTCAAAGTTCTCCGAACACCAGACGCACTCGGTAATGTTCCCATAGCCCGTCCATGCAACCTCGAGGCCTCTCCCCTCGCAGGGAACGCCCCCGTCGGACCTCAAGATCCCACTCCGGGTCACCTCTCCGAAGGGGACGCTCTCATTCCTCTCATCGAAACAGACATTACAGAGAGAGGTTGAGCGTCTCTGAGCTCACCTCTAAAATGTCCCAATTTATGGACATCATGATGGGTCAGCAATCGCTGCTCATGTCTCTGGCTAAGACATGAGCCATGGATGAACTGGTCGGGCCAGTTGCCAACCAGTGGTCACCAGTGGAGCGAGCAACTCGCCATCTAGGGATCAAATGGCCAGTCGTAGAACAACCTCGGCAGTCTCTTTTTCAGTCACCTTCGGCACGGTCGCAGCAGCCCCGGCCTTCCGCAATTTTATTAAGGAGGTGCAGTCCACGTGGGGGACTCTGGCTTCTTCCCCTGCAACATCGCGAAAGGCTTCCGCCTTTGCAATGCAGGGAGCGAGCGAGGCGGGGTTGGCATCCTTCCCACCAGTTGACGCTGCGTTCGCAGCCTTGGTGAAGACGTCAGCGCTCTCGGGGCTGGCAAATATCCTGCGTGTCCTAACAAGCAGTGCAGGATCACTAAGGTGCACCTCAAGAAGGGCTATTCGGCGGCTACAGAGGCGGTAAAGCTGTCCAATGTGGCCAGCCTTCTATCGGTGTATCAGGCGGCGCTTATAAAAGACCTCCCAGAGTACCCTTCGGTGGCTCTTAGGACTGAGTTGGGGCTAGTTGCCCAACTCTTCGTAATGCTAGCCCAGCTGAAAGCGCAGGCACAGGGCAGAAGCATTGCATCCCTGGTAGTGGTCAGAAGGCAGCTCTGGCTCTCGCAGGCTAGAGTCCAGGGACCTGACAAAGCTCCTTTGTTAGATGCTCCCATTACACCGGGGCACACGTTTGACCCAGCGGTACAGGAGATGCTGCAATGCTCTGCTAAGGCCCGGGAGGCATCGCAGCAGATGGCAAAAATGTGTATAAGCTTTTTCAGCCCAGACGTCCACAAGAACAGTGGCGTAAGACACCACCGCAGCACCAAGCACGTCCAGGGGGTACTAAGACCTCTCCCGGAAGTATGGCAGCACGTGGGCAGCCTACCTTTGAAAGGCCGCAGTGTGGAGGGTGGCGTCCGAGGGGAGGCAGTAGACCACACCCTCATGACCCCGGTCAGGCCCCTCGTGAGCGAGCACAGCCAAAGCAGCCCTGAGACACCCAGGCAGCTTTCAATCCACCCCACAGCTCCAATTCTGGCAACTGGCCATCGACGACACCTGGGTGCAAAAAAACATTCACCGGTTACACCTTTCAGTTCCAGTTTAACCCACCCCCTTTCAGGGAGTGGTGGTAACTGCAGTGAAGGACTTTGCTCAGTCTTCAGCTCTGGATGTGGAAATACAGGCATTGCTCAACAAACGTGCCATTGAGCAAGTAGACCCTGCTTTGATTGAACAAGGGTTCTATTCAAAATACTTCCTAGTGCCCAAGAAGGATGGTGGGCTCTGTTCTATTTTAGATCTGTGAATACTGAGCAAAATGCCACGGTGTTATCATTCAAGATGCTTTACGCGACTGGCACATCATCCAGTCTGTCCTCGTGGTGACTGGTTTACTACCGTGGACCTAACAGATGCGTGCTTTCACGTTCACATCTGTCTGGGTCACAGGAAGTACTGCGCTTTTGCCTTTCAGGACAAGGCATATGAATTCTGTGTCCTTCCATTCGGCCTGTCACTGGCTCCTTGAACCTTTTCGAAGTGTATGGATGGCATTTTGGCTCCCTTGCGGACTCAAGGCCTCCGACTGCTGAACTATTTGGACGACTGGACTCAGTGTCCATGGATGCGACCCTGTCGACACAAAAAGTTGCCTCGATGCAGCGGTGTCTCTCCCTATTCAGGATGAGAGAAACAGTGAGCATGGCGCTGTGTCAGAACATGCTGGGGTTGATGGCTGCCGCCTCGCAGGCCCTTCCCTTGGGCTTACTATACTGCATCCATGGAGAGACAAACACCGCAGGTTGAAAATTTCCCAAACCTGCTGGGAAGCTCTACGCTGGTGGAAAATTCTTCGACAACCACCAGGGCGTACGCTTGGGTCCCATCTTCCGGAGGGAAGTGATCACTACAGACGCTTCCAAAAGGTTGGGGAGCAGTCTGGAACGGGACAGGGACCTGTGGAGTGTGGTCAGGACCTTGGAGGTCAGCCCACTCAATGCTCTGGAGCTCAGAGCGGTGGACCTCGCCCTGCGGCATTTCTTGCCAGTGCTTCTGGACAAGCATATGTTCATCTACCAGGCAGAGTCATCCACAGCGGAGTGGTTCGCACAGCGAGTAGATCTTTTGCCTCGCGGAGAGTCCACGCACTGCCCACTGTGGTTCTCAGTGAAGGACCTCGACAGCCCCCTAGGAGTTGAGGCACTGGCCCACAATGGCCGCCAGGGCTCCTATATGCATTTCTAACGATTCCGATGCTCCCCGTCTTCTTGGAGAAGGTCAGGGTAGAGCAGGCGACAGTGATCCTGATCACCCTCGGTGGCCTGGAAGAATATGGTTCCCGAACCTGGTACAGTTATTGCACGGTCGCCCGAGCAGACCTGTTATCTCAAGCCCAGGGAGGGCTATAGCACCCGAATCCCGAGCTCATGCAGCTATGGGCCTGGCCCCTGAACGGGAGCGCCTGTCAGCCTTAGGGCTTTCGACGGTGATTATTTTGACCATTCAGAGTGCGAAACCGCCCTCTACTAGGTCACAGTATATGTACAAATGGCAGTTGTTTCAAGATTGGTGTCTGGCTGAGGGCCATGACCCAATATCTTGACCTATGGTAGTGATATTACAGTTTCTATAGAAACTGTTGGATGAAGGGAAATCTTCCTCTACACTTAAGGTGTATTTAGCCGCCATAGCCATTGATGGTTGCCATTTTTGGCATCTCAGTTCTAAAGGGCGCAATGCGCTTGCAACCTCCAAGGACGACCAGTTTACCGTCAGGAGCCTTGACGTGGTGCTAGAAGCCCACTGTTCGAGCCGCTCCACAGTGTGGATATGAAGCTTGTGTCTATATCTAAACCGTTTCTGTTATCAGTGGTATCAGCCAAACGTGGGCGAGTTACAGGCACTTTCAGTGCATCCATCATGTACCGCCGCAGGAGCCGGATTTAGAGTTTCCATGCATCCATATCTGGCTTTCTTGACCAAGGTCATATCCCTGTTCCATGTGAATAAGTCAGTGGAGCTGATGGCATTCCATCCTCACCCTTCTCTTCCCCCAGAGGAAGAACGATTATTACGTGCTCTGCCCTGTGCGGGCATTACGGTGTTATATCGACCCGACGAGGAGAATGAGGCAAACAGAACAATTGTTCCTATGCCATGATTCTGGGACTTTGGGTCAGCCATTGTCTAAACAACGCCTTTCCCATTGGATAGTGGATGCTATTAAGTTAGCATATGAATCAGCAGACCTTCCGCCACCAGGGCAGCTGAAGGCGCATTCCACTAGGGGGATGGTGACATCTTGGGCCTCTTCAGAGGTATGTCGGTGTTCGACATTTGCGCTGCAGCCAGTTGGGCTACACCACATACTTTTACGAGGTTCTACCGGTTGAATGTACTGGAATCCTCTGCTCCATCATTTGGAACATCTGTGTTACACTCAGGATGCGGACATATAGAGTAGTTTGACAATATGGTGTTGACTATTCCACCTTAGGACAGGAGACATTGCGAGCATAGGCGCTGGAGGCGCTGCTCACACATGCATAGATGGATTGCATTCGCAGTTGCGTTATGACGTAAGGCTGTCCTATTGCCGAGAATCCTCCCCTCGCGACGCCTTGGGTACACTGTTCCCACACTTGATGGTTATTTTCTTCAGGGAACCGTTCAAACACAGTCAAGGGCTAGGCCATGCCATTGCACCAATGCCCCCCTGTGCCAAAAAAAATGTCCTGCTGAAATTCTCTTAACGCGCCCGTGTGCCCCCTTCCCAGACCAGACGCAATACCAATACACAGTAAATTCATGCATTTGTATTAACATGACATGTCAGAACGACAGGCTAATCTTTTTTACTTGTTTGTTTACACCTGTGCTTTTACTCTCCAGTCCAGTAGAATGTGCTCACACACTGCCTGGTACAGTCAGTTTCACAGTAAAGCCTGGACAACAACGTCACTCAGGCTTGTTAACAACATGACGCGGTGCAAATATAACCTTGTATCCCTGTTACATCCGAACATTACTTCTGGAAGAATAAGTAATCAGCTTCGGCAGTGACTGTTGAAATGTAGGCTATGTTATATTTGTGCTTAAAATACTGTGAAATTCATCCACTGTTAACTTATCTATTTGCTAGACAAAATATCTGTCTGATGTTTGAGATATGGAGTGACCTAGCAAGTGAACTTCTGCGTACGCAATACAGTTTATAGACGAAGTGCAGTAGATTTGTGAAACGAAAACCACATTGATTAAAAAAAGCAGCCTATGGCAATGTTATAAAATATGTGAAGTGTGTCTTCTATGACATTATGCCTATAACGGGGGAGAGAGAGAGAGAGAGAGAGAGATCTATATCTATAGATATATCTATATCTATATCTATATATGATGGTAACATTTCACGCAGTAGGCAGAACAGAAGACAACACACTGCTTTCAGGTTCAAAGCTTTATGATGTTATCTCTCAGCACCCTACAGAGCACTGCTCTAGCTGCTTGCCCTGGAACAACCACAATGAGCATGCAACGCCCCTTTTATAACATAGCTCCGCCCATTTATGCTAATTGGGTGCTGGAGCAAACAGCTATCCCATTGGTCCCCAACCGCACACTAGGACCAATGGGCACACACAACCAAACAGCAAATGACAGGGGCCAGAGCACAACATGCATGCAGGATAGCTCGCACAGCCACAGGGACAGAGCAAACCTGCAACTACAGGTAATACAGACAGTGGGGGAGAGGAATACAATACAGCGGTATTAACAGCACACAGATAGTGGAAACAAGAGGGAATACAGTACACACACACACAATACACGGATCGCTACATTACCCCCACTTTAGCCATTTTGCCCCCAAAAAGTTCACAGGGCGCCATGCAGCATATGACCGTGATTGGCAACCTCCACACCTGAAACAGACCCCCTCCCCGCATGTCCGGTTTTCCCTCTAAGGGCTTTGGTGGGTGGGCCGACGGGCCGTGCTGTGCGGAAGACAATCTGCTTTCCTCCTCTGGCCTGAGTGACTCTCGGCACCCCAGTATCAGGGGCTCCCTTTCAGGCAACAAGGGTTCTCCTTCAGGCGGTGGCAGATCTGGGCTCTTCGGCAGCAGTTCTCTGCTCCTGTCCCTTGGTGGCACCCCTTGCAGGAGCCCTTAAAAAGGACTGGCGCTTCCAGCGACGGCGCTCTCAGGCAGGGGAGCGCTCTCAAGCGGCGGCGCGAGCGCTCTCTCAGGCAGGGGAACTCAGGCGACGGCGCTCTCAGGCAGGGGAGCTCTCTCAGGTGGCGGCAGCGCTGGCACTCTCTCTCAGGCACAGCGCTCTCAGGCAGGAGCGCTCTCAGGCAGGGGGAGCGCCTCTCAGGCAGGGGGAGCTCTCTCAGGCAGGGGAGCGCTCTCTCAGGCAGGGGAGCTCTGTCAGGCGGCGGCGGCGGTGCTGGCACTCTCAGGCAGGGGAGCTCTCTCAGGCAGCAGCGCCTCAGGCAGGGGAGCTCAGGCGGCAGCGGCGCTGTCTCAGGGGGGAGCTCAGGCAGCGGCAACGCAGCGCTCTCTCTCAGGCAGGGGAGCTCTCAGGCGGCGGCGGCGCTCTCAGGCAGGGGAGCTCTCAGGCGGCGGCGGCGCTCTCTCAGGCGGCGGCGCTCAGGCATGGGAGACTCTCTCAGGCGGCGGGCGCCTCTCAGGCAGGGGAGCTCTCAGGCAGGGAAACTCTCTCAGGCGGCGGCGGCGCCTCAGGCAGGGGGAGCTCTCAGGCGGGCGGCGCCTCATGCAGGGGCGCCTCTCAGGCGGCGACGCTCAGGCAGGGGAGCTCAGGCGGCGACGCTCAGGCAGGGGAGCTCTCTCAGGCGGGCGAGGCCTCAGGGGGCTCTCAGGCAGGGAGCTCTCTCAGGCGGCGACGCCTCAGGCAGGGGAGTTTCAGGCGGCGACGCTCTCTCAGGCGGCGACGCCTCAGGCAGGGGAGCTCTCAGGCAGGGGCGGCGATCTCTCAGGCGACGGCGCTCAGGCAGGGGAGCGCTCAAGCGGCGGCGCGAGCGCTCTCAGGCAGGGGAACTCAGGCGACGGGCGCCTCGAGCTTGGGGGGAGACTCTCTCAGGCGCGCAGCGCTGGCACTCAGGCGGCAGCGCTCTCAGGCAGGGGAGCTCTCAGACGGGGGAGCTCTGTCAGGCGGCGGCGGCGGTGCTGGCACTCTCAGGCAGGAGCTCTCTCAGACAGCAGCTGACTCTCAGGCAGGGGGGAGCTCTCTCAAGGCGGACGGCGCTGGTCTCAGGCAGGGGGCTCTCAGGCGCTTGAGCAACTCTCTCAGGCAGGGGAGCTCTCAGCGGCGGCGCGGCCTCAGGCGGGGGAGCTCTCAGGCGGCGGCTCTCTCAGGCAGGGGGAGCTCTCTCGGGTGGCTGGCCTCTCAGAGGCGTGGCCTCTCCAGGCAGGGAGACTCATGAGTGACAGCTCTCAGACGGGGAGCCTCTCGACGGGAGCTCTCAGATGGCGGCTCTCTGGCGGGGAGCTCTCAGTGACTCTGCCTCAGGCAGGGAGCTCTCTGGGCAGGGGCGCGCTTCAGGCGGCGGCGCCTCAGGCAGGGGAGTTTAGCGGCGGGCGCTCCCAGGCAGGGGAGCTTCTCAGGCAGGGGAGTTTCAGGGGAGTTTTCAGGCGGCGGCGCCTTTCATGCAGGGGCGCCTCAGGCGGCGACGCTCAGGCAGGGGAGCGCCCCAGCGGCGACGCCTCAGGCAGGGGAGCTCTCAGGCAGGGGAGCTCTCAGGCGGCGACGCTCTCAGGCAGGGGAGCTCTCTCAGGCGGCGACGCTCTCAGGCGGCAACGCCTCAGGCAGGGGAGCTTTTCAGGCAGGAGCGCTCAGGTGGCGGGCGCCCTCAGGCGGCAGCGTCCCGCCTTTCAGGCGGTGGTGGCAGGTCTTCCATTTCACACATTGGAGATGGTCCAGGCCCTTGTTAACCACCAGCCACCAGGAACCTCCGCTTTTGTTTCAGGCAGGCAGTAGGTCCTCCTCCTGGAAGGTGCAAACGCCACTTGGTGCCCGAACTCCCCGCAGGCAAGGCACCAACCTTGCTCCTCCAGGCCACCGAGGAGATCCTCCTGTTCGCCATCGCACTGGTTCCATGATGGCTCGGGGTTGTCCCACAGCCACTGGTCCATCTCCGTCTTCTATCTGCTCCTGCTCAACGCTGGATTACTTCTTTTTTCATCCCACTGCTAACACCACAAGTGTATGATTTTATACAGCTCTGTATACAATATATCTTGCATTGAGAACACCACTGGAATCAGAATAAAGTAAATTATGTAATACAGTTCAGGTGCAGTCGCGGTTTTGGCAAGTAGTATTCTCAAAACCATATCATTATGTGCAGTATTAAAATGTAGCAAATCCACAAAACCAACGAAATACATATTGTATATTTGACATTTTATTTTTAGTGTTCTGTGTAACACGGGCCATCGTTTAACCTTGAAACAAATCAAATACAGTACCTGAAGCAGATACGCGTTTATCATATCAACAACACCAACGTGTGTTGTTAAAATAAAACAAATTGTTTTGAAAACTGTCCAGAATATTTACTTGGGGGCTAAGAATGAACTGTCAAAAGAAAAAATTCAATTTTTGATATGGAAATTGTTAAAAAGGGCAGCTGGAAGGTAAGAATTTACCAGGTCAGGACAATGGAATTTAAATGACTATTAAACTGTATCTGTTGGTAATGTGGTGTCTTCTAATGCACCGGTTTTCTGAGTGACTGATTTTAGCATGGAGGCTTCGTTGATTTTATTTATTTAGCAATTACAATAAAATAATGTTGATGTTTCCAACAACTAGAAACCTGTTTGAGGGACTATTTTTATCCAAAAGTAAATATAATGTATATTTTTCCCATTACAATACCTTAACTTTTATAATTGTATCCATCACACTCCAAGGCTTGTGCATTTTTTATGATGTTATTGTACAGACCTTTTTTCTGTTTTCATTTTATTATGACTCTCAGATGGGGCGCAGTGGACTACTTTTTTTGGAAAGTGGATACACAGCTTAAAGATTAAAAACACTTTTCTAATGTGATTTGGTACGATGAATTCCTCTACTCAGTGATACACCAGCATCACTGTGACACATTCCCAATATTTTCTAAAAAAAATGACAGTGAGTATTGTAGAGTCACCTTGGTTGTATCTACAGCTTTATTTTTTTGTTCTTCAGAAACAAAAAAAGGTCAGTAAACTCTGCAGTCATATTTAAAACAAACAAAAAGAAGAAATGGTGGTTGGTGCAAACACTGCCCTTGGTAAACGAGTGCAGCTGTCTCTACAATCTTTGCAGCATGGTGTGTTTTAATCAGTTAGTTAGAGCACTACTGCATGCACCTAGGACTGGTGACCGTGTCTGTGTTATTGTGGGTTGGATACAGTTTATTATTTGGGACTGCATTTCCCTTGTTATTTACCCCGTGCAGTACACATTGTTGTGTATTGCCTGGGGATTATTGTTTGGTCGCCAGACCTAGAATAAAACCTTTAAAAACAGGATTATAAATATCTGTGTTGCATTACCAAACTGCATCACACTCACAACATTGTTTACCATCAGGAGTTTAAGGATGATTTAATCGTGCAGCAGATCCCCGGAGTTACATGAACTGATAATGTCTCTTCAGCCAAAGCAAGCATGGTTATTTAAGATGTTACTACAATATAAAACCGTAATGTGGTGTTTTTTTTTTTACTAAAGCAGGGTCAGCTGTTGCAGGAAAACAAAGTATTTCTCAAACTGACCAGAAAGGTGAAAACAGAATGCATAGAAATACTGTAATTAGGAAGTGTACTGTTGAAAAATAAAAAAGTACTGCAGCTTACTTGACTGCAGTAAAATAAACATGTAATCATAAGAGCTGCCTGTTACAGTACATGCTGCCCGATCAGGACTTGACTAATACCAAGCATGGGAGCTGCAGTGCGCTGTTTCCCAGATTAGACCTATACACAGTTAAAGGTGTGGTCACTAGTTCCACACACATTTTCATCCAGTCTTGTATTGTAGGGTGTGACAGGATGGCTAAGTCGGTGATGTCACGGCAGAAGCAGGAACGTAAATAAATTGACACCAGGCACTGCAGTTTTCAAATAGACGCGTTGCGCGGTTTATTTTTAAACAAAAATAAAATAAATATTTAGACAAAAACACTGTGCTCACAGAGCAAAATAAGAGGTTCAAACAGAAACAAATCTCAAACACAGAATAAATAATACAGGTCAGGCTGGGCTGTAGCCTTCACTGTTCCTGTATATAATTTTTAAGTTTTTCTCTCCTCTCTCTC
This sequence comes from Huso huso, assembly GCA_036884735.1. Taxonomy (NCBI): domain Eukaryota; kingdom Metazoa; phylum Chordata; class Actinopteri; order Acipenseriformes; family Acipenseridae; genus Huso; species Huso huso. Next base: position 165,485 of record JAHFZB010000121.1, read on the forward strand.
ACGCCCTCTTGTACACCCACCCGAGTGCAGCGAGCTGTATGCTTTATGCAGGTGACCACCTCTTGATTAGCAACGAATTAAAATCGCCTAATTCAGGAGATGGCCACCTGGGAGGGGAGCCCCTGGCCATGGAGGCGGCAGCGGGAGCTCCATTTCCCCGCATGCCCTGTAACTGGTGCGGGCAGCAGGCAGCCCGCAATGCGGGCAGGCATCCTGGGCGGGCGATAGCTTAACTGGCAACCCCAGGCGATGATGGCAGATAGGCAGCTGACCCCGGGAGGCGATTGCAGGAGGGGAGCCAGGACCAGCGGTGATGCTGGGGTTGGCCCTCTTAGCCGCTGGCGACTGCCAACAGTTTTCCTCCTTGCTGGCTCAGCAACCTATGCAAAGGCGACTGTGGACCGTAACCTCCCTGTCCAAGGTTAGTCCCTGTCTTGAAGGGAAGGCAGATCCTACTCCTCCCCTTCTGGCCTGCAAAAGGCTGACAGCGGCTACCCTTCTGGCTGCCCAAAAGGCAGCAGGGGCTCCTCCCCTTCACAACCCAGGCGGAAACCAGCAGGCATCTCCCTCTGCTGC
>JAHFZB010000688.1:0-31396 GCA_036884735.1 Huso huso
GCATTTTACCATTTAGATGCGCAAAACGACGCCAAAAATGAAAGCTCTGCGCATTTCTGAACGCAGCTGCGCATGCGCAGCAACCCGGCGAAAACTTCGCAACTGCGCATGCGTATGTGTTCGCCTTTCAAATCTGCATTTTACTGTTCAAACGCGCAAAACGACATGAAAATGAAAGGTTTGCGCTTATCCGAACGCATCTGCTCGCGCGCAGCACCTCAGCTAAAACCACGCAGCTGAGCATGCGTTCGCCTTTAAAACTGCATTTTAAAATTTTGATGCGCAAAATACCGCCAAAAATGAAAGCTCCACGCATTTTGAACACAGCTGCGCATGCGCAGCACCCGGCTAAAACCAGGCAGCCGCGCGCGCGCGCAGCAGGTCGGCTAGAACTACGCAGCTGCACACGCGTTTGCCGTTAAAACTGCATTTTAAAATTTTGATGAGCAAAACGACGCCAAAAATGAAAGGTCTGTCCATTTCTGAACGCACTGCGCATGAGCAGCAACTCCACAAGAAATACGCAGCTGCGCATGCGCAGCACGTCGGCTAAACCCACGCATTCGCGCATGATATGCGATCGCTTTCAAATCTGCATTTTACCATTTAGATGCGCAAAATGCCGCCAAAAAATGAAAGCTCTGCGCATTTTGAACACAGCTGCGCATGCGCAGCACCTCGGCTAAAACCACGATTCGCGCGCATGCGCAGCAGCTCATTTTAAAACTACGCCGGTGCGCATGAAAATGCTGCGAAAACTACGCAGCTGCGCATGAGCAGCACCTTGGCTAAAACTACACATCTGCGCATGCGCAGCAGCTCGTCTAAAACTACGCAGCTGAGCATGCGTTCACCGTTAAAACTGCATTTTACCATTTAGATGCGCGTTAAAAAACGACGCCAAAAATGAAAGCTCTGCGCATTCAAATCTGAACAGACTGCGCATGCAGCACCTCGGCTAAACCTACACATCCGCGCATGCGCAGCAGCTCGGCTAAAACCACGCAGCTGAGCATGCGCTCACCGTTAAAACTGCATTTTACCATTTAGATGCGCAAAACGACGCCAAAAATGAAAGCTCTGCGCATTTCTGAACGCAGCGCGCATGCGCAGCAACCGGATAAAACTTCGCGAATCGCGCATGCGCATGCGTTCGCTTTCAAATCTGCATTTTACTGTTCAAACGCGCAAAACGACATGAAAATGAAAGGCTTGCGCTATCCGAACACATCTGCTCGCGCGCAGCACCTCAGCTAAAACTACGCAGCTGAGCATGCGTTCGCTTTAAAACTGCATTTTAAAATTTTGATGCGCAAAATACCGCCAAAAATGAAAGCTCTCACGCATTTCTGAACACAGCGCGCATGCGCAGCACCCGGCTAAAACTAGGCAGCTGCGCATGCGCAGCAGGTCGGCTAGAACTACGCAGCTGCACACGCGTTTGCCGTTAAAACTGCATTTTAAAATTTTGATGAGCAAAACGACGCCAAAAATGAAAGGTCTGTCCATTTCTGAACGCACCGCGCATGAGCAGCAACTCCACAAGAAATACGAAGCTGCGCATGCGCAGCACGCCGGCTAAACCCACGCATTCGCGCATGCGTATACGATGAGCGCTCACCTTTCAAATCTGCATTTTACCATTTAGATGCGCAAAATGCCGCCAAAAAATGAAAGCTCGCGCATTTCTGAACAACAGCCGCGCATGCGCAGCACCGGCTAAAACCACGATTCGCGCATGCGCAGCAGCTCGCCTAAAACCACGCATTGCGCATGCGCGCGAAAACCACGCAGCCGCGCATGAGCAGCACCTGGCTAAAACTACACATCGCGCATGCGCAGCAGCTCGCCTAAAACCACGCAGCTGAGCATGCGCTCACCGTTAAAACTGCATTTTACCATTTAGATGCGCAAAACGACGCCAAAATGAATTTTCTGCGCAAAATTTAAAAATGAACAGACAGCGCGATACGCAGCACCTCGGCTAAAACCACACATCTGCGCATGCGCAGCAGCTCGGCTAAAACCACGCAGCTGAGCATGCGCTCACCGTTAAAACTGCATTTTACCATTTAGATGCGCAAAACGACGCCAAAATGAAAGCTCTGCGCATTTTGAACGCAGCTGCGCATGCGCAGCAACCGGATAAAACCGCGAACCGCGATGCGCGCGTGTGTTCTTTTTTCAAATCTGCATTTTACTGTTCAAACGCCGCAAAACGACATGAAAATGAAAGGTTTGGCGCTTATCCTGAACGCATCTGCTCGCGCGCAGCACCTCAGCTAAAACCACGCAGCTGAGCATGCGTTCGCTTTAAAACTGCATTTTAAAATTTTGATGCGCAAAATACCGCCAAAAAATGAAAGCTCTGCGCATTTCTGAACACAGCTGCGCATGCGCAGCACCGGCTAAACCAGGCAGCTGCGCATGCGCAGCAGGTCGGCTAGAACCACGCAGCTGCACACGCGCGTTTGCCGTTAAAACTGCATTTTAAAATTTTGATGAGCAAAACGACGTCAAAAATGAAAGGTCTGTCCATTTCTGAACGCACTGCGCATGAGCAGCAACTCCACAAGAAATACGCAGCTGCGCATGCGCAGCACGTCGGCTAAACCTACGCATCTGCGCATGCGTATACGATCGCCATTTTTTCGCCTCTGCTCGCTTTTGGTGCAAAACTATGCTCCTATACACTCAAGCTGATACTGTGATCACAAAACACTTGGAATGGCCTTAAATTGGTGCTTCTGTTGCATAAATACACTACAAAATGTGCACATTTCAGGTCTTATATATAATGGACATTTTTTGTATGTATTTTGTTATAGGAAATCGCGGTCGGGGGGGTCCTCCTGTCGTACCCCATGAGTCCACAAATCCTGGGCCAACAAACTCTTTTGATGCACAACAGTCTTAGCTAAAGAAAATGGGTTCCTTCGAGTTCATATGACCCACGACCGCCATTGGCCGAGCGTTACCCCAATGGTGTTTTTATAATGGAATTTGCCATAGGGAAGGGGGTGGTCTCTTATCGTATTGGTATCTCCACGACCCCTGGGCCAACGAACTCAGAAGGGCACTCTTTGCATGCACAAGAGTCTTAGCTAAAGAAAGACATCAGCCACGGGTTCATACGCCACCCCACCGCCAGATGGTGGGCGTTGCCCCAAAGGGGTTTTATAATGGGATTTCCCATAGACATTTTTCAGGGTGCTATATCTCAGGTTCCGGGGGTCTCCGAGACTTGAAAATCGGTACCGAGGTCCACCTCGGGGCCCCTGTCGATCCCTCCAAGCGAAATGTCCCCAGCTAGAAAGGACACCAGTTTAGACTTTTTTTGCCAACCTGGAGCTCAAAAGCTATTGGAAATGCAACCTTGACATGCCATCATGCTGAAAATGTGTAAATTTGTTGAAAATGTACCATTTGAAAACGGGTGGCTCCCTGTGAAAGAGGGCCCCCATACATGACCCTAGGAAGTTCAACCCGGTTTCTAGGCCCCAGGGTCATGGAGATATGACCCCGAAAAGGGTAGTTTTTGGACATTTTTGACAGGGCGTATCTCGGGTTCTGTGGGGGGTTAGGAACTTGATTTTTTTTGGCGGGCCCCATGGGGCCCCACACAAGGAGTCACCATTTTCATGGTTCAGATGCCAGGACGGCTTTGCAAAGTGAATTTTTTCGTGATGACATGAGTTTTGGGTGAACCACCACACCGTTTTAGGGGGGTGGTTTGGGGTGCTCCCCTGAGTCTATATCACTTTGAATGGTGGTTCTACGTGCTCGGGTTCGAGAGATATGCCTGAAATGTGTTTTTCAACTCTGCTATAGACATGAATGAGGCTGAACACCCTGAACGCCCTGAAAATATTTTTTTGCAAAGAATTGCTCTGAAACTGGGCATATTACATTCAGGCTGGTCTAGAACCCTTCGAACGGTGGTTATAGGTGCTCTGGTCGAGAGATATGACTGAAAATGTGTTTTTAACACTGCCATAGACATGAATGGGGCTGAATACCCGAAAATATATTTTGCAAAAGAATTGCTACGGTGGGTGTATCGTGCAGGGTTGCATGGTGGTGTCTGCGTGCAGGGATTGCATGGTGGGGTGTGCATGTAGGGGGTTGCATGGTGGTGTGTGCGTGCAGGGGTTGCATGGTGGTGTATGCGTGCAGGGGTTGCATGGTGGTGTGCATGCAGGGGTTGCATATTGGTGTGTGCATGTAGGGGTTGCATATTTGCGTGCATGTAGGGGTTGCATGGTGGTGTGTGTGCAGGGTCTTATGGTGGTGTGTGCGTGCAGGGGTTGCATGGTGGGTGTATGCGTGCAGGGGTTGCATGGTGGTGGTGTGCGCGCCCGGGTTGCATGGTGGTACACGTGTGTGGAGGGTGGAGTTCAGGTTTTGCGCAAAAGAGGGCGGGAAAAGACTGGGGAGGGTAGGGTAAAAGAAAAATTACTACAATCATTTATTTTCACTTTCGACTCCCAGTCTCCTTTCCCTCACTTTATGATTTTATTTTGTGATTATTTAATTATTGTCACGATCCAGTTTATGGTAAACTGTGCATGGATGACTTAGACACATATTCACATATTCATGTGACAGACATGGACCAATCAAAACGCGAGACTGTTATGCGGTTCCATCCCAAAAAGCGGGCCTGTGTCATACCTCGAAATGTCACTTATGTCAAAGAGACACGGGTGTTCCTGCCACATCGCCACATCTCCACCACCCTTTCCTCTATTTTGAAGCTCCACACCTCGGGGCACAGCCTTTCTCTTCGTCGTCATTGCTGCAAGCTTGTCCTATTGGGAGGTATGACACAGGCCCGGTTTTTGGGATGGAACCGCATAACAGTCTCGCGTTTTGATTGGTCCATGTCTGTCACATGAATATGTCGTCACACGAGTGGAAAAGCGTGCAGGCATTTTTAACATTGTGATCAGATAGAGAGAGTGATCTGCTTTCCACAACCTTACCATTAAAATATAATGTGGTATTACACTGTACTGATATTACAAACTATGAGGAATTACTTTATATAAATTATCATGTTATGCACGAATGTAAGAATTGGCTTTCTGTGGTGGTGTACTTTTTTTTTCTTTCAAGTAGCATATATCTATAATCGTTTTTGCGATATATTTTAATATAAAACATATACGCTATTGCAGTTTTGTTACAGGATACATTAGTTTATCTCTAATGTAATCACAGTTTTACATATAGACTGCCCCTTGTTTTCATTTACGTCCCAAATTCTGGGCGCTTTGTTTTTTCAGATAATGTCCCAAATTCTGGGCGCTTTGGTTTAGATAACGTCCCAAATTCTGGGCCACCTTGGTTTTAGATAACGTCCCAAATTCTGGGCCGCTTTGGTTTTAGATAACGTCCCAAATTCTGGGTCGCTTTGGTTTTTAGATAACGTCCCAAATTCTGGGCAGCCTTGGGTTTTAGATAACGTCCCAAATTCTGGGCATTTGCATTTCCGAATTCAGCCCAGTTTTGGGGAATCAGCTGACAGCCAAGTTTCTAAGTCATGCATGCACAGTTTACCATAAATTGGATCGTGAATTCATTTGAGAGTAACCCTTAGTACATTAATCAAAGTTCATGTATTTTTTACTCTCCCAGAAATCTTTTTTTTTTTTTTAATGAAAAAAACAAAATGTAAATGTTAAAAACGTATTTCTTATTACATGAAGAAACTACATTGCACTGAAATAGATACATGAAAATTAATTTAAGCAGTCGTTTTCCTTTATTAAAGGCTAATATTAAAACACATTTTGGGAAGGAACATGGTATTCGAAAAAAAGGACATCGTTTTCTTATGTAACGTCCATCAATATATTGTAGTGTTTCAGGTTCTTTTGGACAGAAATGAAACTGCAACTGTGAGTAGATGAAGGCCGTTTATTTTGACAATAATTAAATAATCACAAAATAAAATCATAAAGTGAGGGAAAGGAGACTGGGAGTCGAAAGTGAAAATAAATGATTGTAGTAATTTTCTTTTACCCTACCCTTCCCAGTCTTTTCTCCGCCCTCTTGTGCGCAAAACCTGAACTCCAATTCCCCTCCACACACGTGTACCACCGTGCAACCCTGGCACGCACACACCACCATGCAACCCTGCACGCATACACCCACCATGCAACCCCTGCACGCATACACCCACCATGCAACCCCTGCACGCACAAACCACCATGCAACCCCTGCACGCACACACCACCATGCAACCCCTGCACGCATACACCCACCGTAGCAATTCTTTTGCAAAATATATTTTCGGGTATTCAGCCCCATTCATGTCTATGGCAGTGTTATAAAACACATTTTCAGGCATATCTCTCGAACCCGAGCACGAGAACCACCATTCAAAGTGATATAGACTCAGGGAGCACCTCAAACCACCCCCCTAAAAAGGTGTGGTGGTTCACCCAAAAAACTCATGTCATGACGAAAAAATTCACTTGCCAAGCCGTCCTGGCATTTGAACCATGAAAATGGTGACTCCTTGTGCGGGGGCCCCATGGGGCCCCAACGCAAAAAAAAAAAAAAAAATCAAGTTCCTAACCCCCACAGAACCCGAGATACGCCCTGTCAAAAATGTCCAAAACTACCCTTTTCGGGGTCATATCTCCATGACCCTGGGGCCCTAGAAACCGGGTTGAACTTCCTAGGGTCATGTCTGGGGGCCCTCTTTCACAGGGAGCCACCCGTTTTCAAATGCTACATTTTCAACAAATTTTCACATTTTCAGCATGATGGCATGTCAAGGTTGCATTTCCAATAGCTTTTGAGCTCTAGGTTGGCAAAAAAAGTCTAAACTGGTGTCTTTTTTAGCTGGGGACACGTCACTTGGAGGGATCGACAGGGGCCCCGAGGTGGACCTCCATACCGATTTTCAAGTCTTGGGGACCCCCGGAACCCGAGATACAGCACCCTGAAAATTGTCTATGGGAAATCCCATTATAAAACCCCTTTGGGGCAATGCCCACCATCTGGCCGTGGGGTGGCGTTTGAACCCGTGGCTGATGTCTTTCTTTAGCTAAGACTCTTGTGCACGCAAAGAGTGCCCTTCTGAGTTCGTTGGCCCAGGGGTCATGGAGATACAGGTACGATAAGAGACCACCCCCTTCCCTATGGCAAATCCCATTATAAAAACACCATCGGGGTAAGGCTCAGCTAATGGCGGTCGTGGGTCTTACGAACTCGAAGGAACCCATTTTCTTTAGCTAAGATTGTTGTGCATCTAAAAAGAGTACAGAAGCACCAATTTAAGTCCATTCCAAGTGTTTTGTGATCACAGTATCAGCCTGAGTGTATCGGAGCACAGTTTTGCACCAAAAGCGAGGGGAGGCGAAAAAAACCACTATATACCCTATTCTTTAAGATATCACTTTGCAGTGCAAATTTGAGGAACGCAACCACTTAGCAACTTGCAAATTGGTACTGCAATTTAAAGGCCTGTAGTGTCAGACTGGTAGTGCCTAACTGATTCAAGTGTTTTGGAATGATTCTTGCAAAGACTGATTTATAAGAAAAAAGAGATTGACAAACAGCATTTTGCTTTATATGCAGAAACGGGCAACTACAAGAGGGTGTCAAACAAGCTGTGAATGTCCCAGGAGGCTACAGAGTACCTCTGAGTATGAATCCAGATGCTCGCAGTACCTGTTCTTAGATGTCTGAAACCACTGTATCGCTGTATAACTGTATACCCTATAAATATCACTTTTTTATTGTGTATTTGAGGAACACAACCAATTACAAACTTCATTTGAATTGCTGTGCTATCAGAATATCAGTGTATAACTTTGCTAGGTATTGCAGTATGCTGGGTATCAAAAAGGCCTTCAAACTTTTACAAAAGGCCGTCAAAGTTACAAAAAAATAGGTGTGCTCCTAACCCAATACTTGTCTTTTAATTTTGTGCATCCAAATACTTGTAGTTAAAAGTTTTAAAATTAAGCTTACTGTTTGTTGTTCTGTCCTAAACCAGCAGTTTGTCACCCAGATTTATTAAATAAACGGGGGTCATCAGATTATTCTCCATTTTATTGTAACTGAGGTACCGTTCAGTTGAGCGAAAATTGTAAAGGGTACTGAGCTGAAACCTCCAGATAGAAGGGTACAGTTTCAAAAAAGGTTGAAAACCCCTGACCTACAGTATAAATGATCAGGAATAGATAAGGGAAATGCTGACTAATACAATACAATAGGATTTATTTGAAGTTGTTGAAGGGCACTGGTCTCTTAAACCCAGAAGTTCTGATAAACCCCTATGCCTCACTATATATTGATGGACATTACATAAGCAAATGAGATGACCTTTTTTTTTTTTTGGCATACCATGTTCCTAAATGTTTTCTGAGGAGAGTAAAAATACATTAACTTTGATTCATGTACTCTTAAATGAATTAACGGTCCAGTTTATGGTAAACTGTGCATGCATGACTTAGAAACTCGGCTGTCAGCTAAGCAGAATATCTCAAAACTGGCCTGAATTCGAAAATGCAGAATTCGGAACGTTATCTGAAAACCAGAGCAGCCCAGAAATTGGATGTTATCAAGCGTCCCAGAATTTGGGACGTTATCTAAAAACCAAAGCGGCCCAGAATTTGGGACTTTATCTAAAACCAAAGCGCCCAGAATTTGGGACGTTATCTAAAACCAAAGCGGCCCAGAATTTGGGATGTTATCTGAAAACAAATCGCCCAGAATTTGGGACATTATCTGAAAAGTAAAGGGCCCAGAATTTGCGGCGTAAATGAAAACAGGGCAGTCTATATAAAACTGTGATTACATTAGAGATAAACTAATGTATCCTGTAACAAAACTGCAATAGCGTATATGTTTTATATTAAAATATATCGCAAAAAACGATTATAGATATATGCTACTTGAAAAAAAAAAGTACACCACCACAGAAAGCCAATTCTTACATTCGTGCATAACATGATAATTTATATAAAGTAATTCCTCATAGTTTGTAATATCAGTACAGTGTAATACCACATTATATTTTAATGGTAAGGTTGTGGAAAGCAGATCACTCTCTCTATCTGATCACAATGTTAAAAATGCCTGCACGCTTTTTCCTCGTGTGTGACGACATATTCATGTGACAGACATGGACCAATCAAAACGCGAGACTGTTATGCGGTTCCATCCCAAAAACCGGGCCTGTGTCATACCTCCCTATTGGCTACTGGCAGCATTCGTCAAGAAATCGGCCCGTAGCCCCTCACACATTTCACAAATTGCTTTGTCGGGGACTAAAGTTTTCTGACATGTTAGAAATTTGTCAGGACGTCGTAAGAGCGTCGGGAGATCGCAGACGCCGTTATCGGGGCATCGTAGACCCTCTCACACTTATCGACCGTTTTGTCCCCGACAACCTCATTTTGTCCCAGATTTTAAGAAATTAGTCGCCGACTCCTCGGCTCGTCGGCGATCAGCAAAAATCGTGTAGTGTAAGCCCGGCTTTATAGCAATCAGCCTTTTGGTGCGTTCCCCTTTAAGAGAGGTGGGCTGTGCGTGTGTCAATTAGCTGCATGTAGCAGTGACGTTTCAATACACCAGTCGAGAAAGCTTTTTTTTTTTTAGCAATGTATTTATGGAGCGCACGCTTGCAGATGTTGGCAGCGTGCTGTTGTAGCTTTTAAATGCATTTGAATTAAACAAAGCAAGCTTCATGAACACAGTGGATTCCAGACGTTTGTTTAAAATAGCTGAAGCAATATTCAAACCAAACTGCTTATCGGTTGTTTGGCAATATAAAGAAAGAGCGCAAAGTACCGTGACAGAAATATTAAGAATGCCCAACCAGGGAGGCAGGGACTTCTAGCGTTAAGAAAGAAGCCATCAGTTGCAGGTTACTGTACATCATTTACCGTTTGTTTTGTGTGTGTGTATATCATATATATATATATATATATATATATATATATATATATATATATATATATATATATATATATATATTAAACCATGGAGATGGTTTATAGCAAACCGCATGGCAACACTGTGTATTTGTAGCCTACTTAATCTCGTTTACGTTTGCTTACTTTTAAAGCAAAAAAATGTCCCCATGTTTAAAGCAGTTTTGTGTTGTTTTTGTTCACTAACCTATTTATGGATGTGTAAATGCTTTTTCTATAGATGTTCGCAAATCCCACTTTTTCCACAGGGGGTCGGATATGCGACGTTGTACTGTACTTGTAGATATAAATGGTCTTAATCCTAAATTGTTGCTCCATATCGCATTTATTTTAGTAGAATTTGTACTTACTGTAAACTACTAAATATTTTTTTGCACTGTAACCTTGTATTGCCCTGTAACACCTGTAAGTCGCTTGGATAAAGGCATCTGCCAAATAAACGAATAATAATAATAATAATAATAATAATAATAATAATAATAATAATAATAATAATAATATGTGTTTTACAATGCTTCATCATGCTTTGCTTGTTTTACTTTATCCTGCTTTCATTATGCTTTACTACCCTTATGCTTTCATCATCATAAACCTTTATAAGGAAAAATCTAATATAAGTTAAAATAATACAAATATGTTTTTATTTATACAGTAGTCGCCGCGTATAGGAACACCTCCTAAGGAACACCACAGAACACCCTTGTGGTGAAACAGATTTTTTCCCATTGTAAATGCTCCGGCTAAAGAACAGGAACTTTGCTTTTACAGAACACTTTTTGGCACTGGTAGCGATTTGTTCACAACTGATACCGTACTGTTTTGTAACCTGATAACTCATCATCATCAAACTTAAATTCAAATGGTTTATTCAGCCTTTTCAAATGTGACTTGTCATCGTGAGAGTGTCTTGAGACACACTGATTGGTTTATTAAATCTTTATAGAACCGCCGTCATATCATTGTGTCATTTTGTATTCTGATTTCCACGAGTGCACCTAATCGCTACAAAATGGCATGTAGCGATGCCACGCTGAGGACGGGCGCTAGTACCGAAACATGTTTGTGTGTTTTTTTTAATATGTTTGTTTTAAATTAAATATAAAAAAAAAAAAATTGAGTGTGGACTTTTCGCTCTTTTGTTTATGTAAATAAAAGGCTAAATGCGCCGCTATTTCTCGTGCTACAAAAAGTTGGAAAAGATACCTGAATTAGATACAAGTCGCTGAGTAATTTGGTGTTTTCCGTTCTGGTGAGTTGCTTCACCATTCTGTTAAATAATCTTGTACAGGTATTCATTATTAATCTAGAGCTGTTGCTGCTTAATTTTTAACCTGTGTACGGGTGCTGTGTTAATTTAGTTTGACAGTTAGTTTATTAACGTTAGTTTGTCTGTTATTTTATTATCATAGTTTATTAACATACACTTGCCTACTGTTTTTCTCTTACTTATTCTATTTCATATGTTGATGCACGTGCGTCATGACAAGTAATAAATATTTATTGATTGATTCATACTGTGTCTGTTGGTATTCGCTTGCTTCCGAGGTGTTCTCTTAGCCAGAGACTACTGTAGATTAATCACCATATCAGTTTGCTATAATAAGTCAAACTCCCGATGAAATTGGTCTGCAATCACTGGTTCGTATCACTATCGTCAATTCAATCCAAAACAGTAATTTATAATACAGTACATTCCACGGTGATGAGAGTGCTAGATAAAACATATTAGAGTTGCACAGGGGAAGCGAATCAGTGTTGCACAGCCTTCAGTGCATAATGCCAAAGATATTATATGAAATATGTTTGGCTTCACCTATGGGCTCGGTGTACAGTGTAATGCTAATATACTTCCCCACCTTACTTCCACATAATCAGCCCTGAGGAGTCTTTTCAGAACCATTCCTAGACATAATGTCTGCAGTAGGTCACTTAAAACACACACTTAGGGGTATGCTTCTAAAGGAGTTTAGTCAGCTTTTAAGAACTCCTTTTTTTCATATGTTATTACTTAGTTGGTTGCTTCTAGCTTTAAAATTAGCAAGTGCTTTTTCCCTATGAAACAATATGAGTTAAATGAAGCCCCAATATGGCGTTCAGAATGCAATTAGCTCCCATGTAAACCGATAGATTCATTTATGCAGTCTTTGTGACATTGGTGGATTTTAGTGAAATAACTTTTAATTTTAAGTACAGCTCGACCTTCTAATTTATTTTGTAAAAGCCACAGTTAAAGTAGCTTAACCTCACACAAGATAATGCATATTTTGCGTCAATGGCTATGCATTTGCAGAGTCAACAATTTCAAGTCAACAAAGTAATCTTGAATAAAAAAAAAATGGTATACATTTTTTTTTATTTGGAAACAGACCATTGGCAATTATATATATATTATATTGTTGACTTGAAATGGTTGACTCTGCAAATGCATAGCCATTGACGCAAGATATGCATTAGTTTGTGTGAGGTTAATATATATATATATATATATATATATATATATATATATATATATATATATATATATATATATAAATTATACTTAGGTTAACAGACATTATTCTGAAGTCCACTCAGTCATAAACAATATCAGTCAAAAGGGCACACTACTTAAGAAGCCTAAAACAGTCAGGTCCCCTCATTGTTCATTAATCCACTGGTGTATATGACAACACTTACTACTCACTTTGTTTAGAAAAACAATGGTGTCTGCTAAGCTCCTAAACACAAAGCACTGTTCAAAGATCCCACTGGGACCTGCTTATCAAACTGATTGCTGAGGCTTTCTGACAATCATTAATCTGTTTTTTAATCCCGCACTCTGTCAGACCGGTATGCAGAACAGAGTAAAGAAGCGCTGGACAAGAGAAATAATGTGTCAGAGATCAAAGTGGAAATGAGAATTGCAGTGATGAAGCCAATTTGCTTGAAAACATTTAATTTAAAAAATGTGGAATTGGTATGATGCGATCAGAAACCCAGAGGCAGTGTAAACTGCGCCTGCTGCTGGACTGTTCTTTTTTTATGTTAAGCATTTTTGTGTTCTTTTTTTAGAAGGGTTTAATTAACAGCCAAAATTGTTTATGTAGGACTTGTTGAAAGTCTGTACCAAAATTGTTGATTGTTATTGTAGATATGACTTTAATGCAGGCATCGTGCAGGTAACGCAAAGTCCAGAAACAAAACAAAACGTTAAAACGTTTTACACCGTATAAAACTGAGCTGATTTTGCCAGTGCTTACTAGTAGTGTATTAACCAGTTTTAAATGATTTCGAAACAAATAAAAGCATTTTCGTTTCGGCTTTATTGTTAAAGTTTTCACACATGGCAATACTGAGCTACACTTACTGCATGCTAGTACTGTGATTGTTCTGCTGTGTTATGTTGTGAACCATAGTTTTAAAACTGAGACAGCAAATTCTTAAAATAAAAGTTTACTGGTTGTTAAAATTAAGTGCCATAAAAGAAAGTCACAGACAAGAGGAAGGGGACGCCCAAAAGTTTGAGAAGCACTGCTTTAGAGGGCAGTGCATGCATTATTTTGTATTATGTACTGTTTCAATCACAGAATGATAAACACATATTTGACACTGTGGTGTAATACAGTACAAGAAGTACCCACTGAATTGTATAAAGTTATTCCTCTATTTAACCTACAGTGCAATATAACAATGCAAACTGCACAAACACATTACTTGACAGCTTTAAGTATGGCACACAGTCATTGATAAGACATTGATGCACTGCTTATAACCAGCGGCATGTTGAACGCTTGCCAAACTCATTCTAAAATTAGCGTTTCAACCTCTAAACACTTGAACCTTGACAACACCCTGCATCTGCAAGCTAGTGTTTATCTAACTTTTTAAAACATGTTTGAACTTTTTGTACAATGCAATATTCCAAAACATAAAAAAAAGTGTACTATGGTATCATATTTTACTTTCCCAATGGTATAAACCAATACATACTGGTAATCATTGCAGTACTGTGGTACGATAACAGTACCGCTGTGCAATATTTGTTCCCAACTCATTGTGTCCTTATTGCTGTTTGATAATGATATCTTAATGTTATTTATCAAAATCATTTCAGTTGTGAGCTCAGACAGATTTGAACCCAAGCTTCTAGAAGCAAATGGCTAGTGTATTAACCCCCTATGTCCATCTAGTCTCACCTTTTCCTAGGACTATATTTGGATACCATATATTCATGTAAATAGGTGCATATGCTAATGTAACAGGGTGTTATGTTACTGTGTGGGTATCTGCTGAGAGTCGAGAGAGACACAGAGGGTTTGACATTAAACAAATAATGTAACAAGCATACAATGTGACTATAATAGGTGACTTGGTTCACCCCACTAACACCTGATTAGAATTTGATTTTCCCAGAAATGTCGTCAATACTGCGCAAATAAGAATTAGTAAAGTTAATCAATACCTGGCCAGCTGAGTTGTTTTCTGCCTAAAGAGCTCTAAACATGTTTGTGTTTGAGGCCTGTTATGATGTAATTGTTCTTCAAAGCCAATAGAAGTCCAAAGATCAGACCTTGTATGTGCCAGGCCGATTCACAGGATAGTATATAATGAGGCTGGAACAGATAAGAGACAAACATTTCTACACAGCAAAGGCAACAGTGGCTCCAGTAATCTCATAGTTTTACCAAGGATGGACGCCGGCATGGACTTGCTCCACAGCTCCGGAGTGAGCATGGTGCAGTACCTCCAGACCCAATACAGAGACTCCCAGAGCTGGTTCCTGTTCATCTCCTTTGCTGCAGACCTCAGGAACACCTTCTTCATCTTCTTCCCCATCTGGTTCCACTTGAGCGAGTCTGTGGGAGTCAAACTCATCTGGGTGGCCGTCGCCGGGGACTGGCTCAACCTCGCCTTCAAGTGGTGAGTGTGAGCTTGCAAGCCGGAGTCACTGAATGAACTGAATCACAGCTGTTAATTCCAGAGCGCAATGCCGTGACTCTACAATGGTTCTGTATCCAGAGGCAATAGTAGTATAACAGAAGCTGGTTCAAATTTTGGCATAACAACATTTAAGATTGTGTTTACATCATTGTAGTCAATTTTCGTAAAATGAAATGCAATTCAAAATACATTTGCTGGACAACATATATAACAATTAAGAAAATCTTAGGTTTAACAGTTATCTTTCTGCACATCTTTTCAAATGAACCATTACACACAATGCTTTTTTAGTACCATAGCACTATATTAGGAATATCATCTGCAAATGCTTAGTGAGTTAAGTTAATGGTCAGGGTCATTTTACTGTTCAGGTAATGTATTGGTATATCAGTGGTATTCATTTCCCTCCATAGACACAGTGCAAACTAATTTCAAACTGGAGGATATGGCTAAACTAATATGTTTCTGAACTTATATTTACCTATAATAAAAATACAATAAACTTATATTGACCTAAAATAAAAATAGTTTTAGGCAGAGGGAAACATGTTATATTATAGAAAAAGACAAATATATAGAGAAAGTCATACTAAAATACCACACACGTTTTACAGTAAACATTTATATCTGGTGGTAGCTATCAGCTGGTTTCAAAGATGGCAATTAATACTAAACTTGGACTGCCTACTTTTCTTAGCTTGATCTAAGAAAATTAATTATCTGAATTCAGCTGTTAAATTTGAACACTCTCTTTCTATACATTGCACTTGTATAAACAGAATACTTAGGGCCTGATTTTCAAAACGGCAAAATAAGAACTAGTTTGCAAAATTATTTTTAATACCCGATTTGTGTAACTAAATCAAGTTATTTATATTTTAAGCGTTCAACAGGTGGATACACGACACAGCCCTTTCAACCCTTTGAAAGCCATATGTTTAGTGACCCAAATCACGTTTTAGAAATCACTAGTTCTTATTTTGCCCTGTTTGAAAATCATGCTGTTAGTGGAGTTGATGGAGTGTTATGGATACATTTTGTACCTATATTTTCAGAACTGTTGATCCATTAAATATTTTATATGCACAATCAAATTGGTTTCAAGGTGCTCAAGGACTCCATTCCCAAGTCTTCTTTATATTCTGCATGTAAAGCAGTTTGGAGCTGGAATCGGGGTGGGGGGTTAATTGGATTGAAGTGCATAGGTTCAGAAACATTGATTCCTCAGAACCCCAGTTTTAAACAATTACAAAAGGACTTGGCATGCCTTCTTTACGAGCTCATGATGATTAACACATTTGTTCTTCCTGTTCGTTTCTTGACAGGATTCTCTTTGGACAGAGGCCCTACTGGTGGGTTCACGAGACCCCCTACTACAGCAACTCTTCAGTGCCTCACATCGAGCAGTTCCCAGTCACCTGTGAAACCGGACCAGGTGAGCATCCACCAACTACTAAACTGCTACTCAAGAACAAATGTCATGTATTTCTACTTGATTCCGATCTGTTAAGCTAGACTGTAAACGTATTGGAAATGAGATGCTGTTTTATTTGAAGTACAAACTTTTGTGTGAAGTGGGATTTGCAGAAACAATCATCTGGTTTGAACTCGTATTTAACATTCATTCAAAATGTGGACTCTTATGCACAGATCATGACAAGTGTTTCAGGAGGTTATTGATTACATGCTGGTGTACCACGTGTGCCAGGTGAGACATGATTCTCAGAGCTATAGTGAGGCCATGGGGGTACTTTTAAAGTTTGAAAAAAGTCACTAGAATGTGTGACGACTGAAACAAAAAAAGAACACACCATTGCTATTTCATCCCCAATACCACACATCTCTGAGTATACTAATGAATGGTTTAACCACTATATATAGATAAAACAATGGCAAAGCAATAATATCAGCTTCTTTTCTCCACATAGGCAGTCCCTCAGGCCACGCCATGGGTTCAGCTGGGGTGTATTATGTGATGGTCACATCTATTCTCACCATACTGCTACAGAAACATCAACCCTCTGTGAAAACTGGTAAGTATATTTCTGTATAGACATCAGATTACCCAGTTTAGTTTTGTGTTAATGATCTTTGATGTACAACATATTATTAACCTCACGATTTCTCAATTTTAAGAGAGTCATTTAAGTAAAGAAAATGGAAAAAGTTTGTTAAAAGCGCAATTGTAGAACATCTAAGGAGTACATATCTGAGTTTATCTAGCAGGAATGCCAGCCGCATCAGATACCGATGCCCATTAGATTATACTTTTACTTTTTACTGATGCAAAAAAAAAACCATTCATATTTGCAGAATGACTATTGTAAATAATAAGACAAAAACTGCTGAAGTATCTGCATTAATACTGAGGTTCAAAACTTCCCCTTTAAGGATATAATGTTACTCTTCAAGGGAAAGTTAAAACAAAGTTTTCTGCAGGCACTCTCGTTCACCACTAAAATATGTGAATTAAATGAAGATTTCAGAATGTCACTTTCATCAACAGTGCATGCCAATAATTTATTTGGCTGCTGCTTCCCAACCATTACAATCATTCAGAGTAGTCCTCATAGCTTTGTAGATAACAACCACACAATCTTGATTGAACTAAAAAATAAACCAGCTAAGTTGTGTACTTCACTTCCTTATGTATTTAGCTCTTCGCCTTCCAAACTCAGCAGAGAGGATGATCTCCTAACTTGTCCTCAAAAATGTTGCTTTTTATAACCTTGTTACTCAAAGAACCCTGTTTGGTAACATTACATTAAGTGTATCTAACTACGTTTTTTTTAACTACATTGCATTTACTCATGTGGTTGTGGATTTATAGTGTAAAGTGTTATACCCTATTTTATTTTACCTTGACAACAGCATTGAAATCTACCACCGACTGTGATTATGCTGCTGTCTCTGAATGCTATCTGCACTGTGTTGTCTCAGGTGTGTTCGTGCTGTGCTGTGGTCAGTGTTCTGGGGTGTCCAGTTCTGTGTCTGTCTGTCCAGGATCTTCCTGGCTGCCCACTTCCCACACCAGGTCATCACAGGGGTCATAAAGGTCAGTGTCACTCTTCACCAGATTACATTTTAAAACTATCGCAATTGGTCATATTGGTCAAGGGATACTTTATACCCTGCTTTTGCATTATATATTTAAGTTATTATATATATATAATCTCATGATATGTGCATTTGATAAACATATATTAAATATAGGGCTTCTTTTTTCATTTTTATTTATTTAATTTTTCGATTGCTTATTTTTCTATTTTCTAGTTTTATGTCAACCTTTTTTTTTTTCAGGACTTTGCTTTTTTATCTGAAATGATTGTTTTCAGTTACTTTCCAAAATGCTTGGGCATTTTTTCTGTCAAAATATGTATAATAACTCGACAGTACTTGCACACTTAAGTTGTACCTTCTTTCCTTTGTTGTCTTCCACAATGAAATCCCCATGGTCACGGGCACATTCTTCTGGGGTTTTGTGTGTGTAAGCATTTTTTACATTTCCACAATTTGCAATTCTGTTTAAAAATCCTCTGTATGTTAACTGTAATACAGCTTTAAATCCTTTGTAGTCTTGTTTTAAAATCTCGCATGCAGGGTCTCAATAGAAATGTAGGAATTTTTGCCACTGAGTAGCTGGGGTGGGTTTAAAGAGCGAATCAATGATAGATACAAGTCAGGAAGGAGGGACATTGCCCAGCTGCACTAGGAAAAGTTTTTTTTTTGTAGATTTTTTTTTTTTTTAAATAGCAAGGGTGATGTCAATGTTTAATTAATTAATTAACTTAAACCATGTGTTTTTTTCTGAATACCATAACTTGCTTGTGCCACATAGTTATCATTTATGTATAGCATTATTTACTTACATACAGAAAATGTTACCTATTGCAGGTATGATCGTAGCCGAAGCTTTCAGCCACATCCAGTGGATCTATGGCGCCAGCCTGAAGAAGCACCTGCACACCACCCTGTTCCTGTTCTGCTTCACTGTGGGATTCTACCTGCTACTCAAAGTCCTGGGAGGACCTGCTCTGGACGCTGGAAAAAGCCAAGAGGTGGTGCGTCCGGAGCCGAGTGGGTCCACATGGACACCACCCCTTCGCCAGCCTGCTCAAGAACCTGGGGACCCCTCTTGGACTGGGTCTCGCCCTCAACTCCCCACTCTACATGGAGAGCTGCCGAGGGAAGCAGGGCCACAGTGCCCCCCTTTAGGTTGGGCTGTATCGCTGCCTCGCTGGTGGTGCTCCATCTCATCGACTCCTTCAAACCCCCACCAAAATAGCAGCCTTGTTTTACCTGCTGTCTTTCTGTAAGAGTGCAGCTGTGCCGCTGGCCACTGTGGGCATCATCCTTACTGCATCTACAGCATGCGGAGTCGCACGACAGGAAGCTTTTATAAACTGCAGGGACATTAAGAACCTCTTGTTGGCCATATATATAAAAGGCCATCAAACTACAGACTTATATTTATCTTAGTTTTATGAGTTTTTATATATTTATCTTAGTTTTATTATGTGTTATTTGTGTTTTGTGGATTACCAAATTGGAAGGCAGAAAATAATTGCAGAGTGGTGAGAAAGACTTGGATTATTGTATACTTTATAGGAAATTAAATACACTTCTACGTGAGTAAAGTATTCGACAGTAATGGCACAGACTAAACGAAGACAGTTTACAAGATAACTTGATTATCTATAATTTTGGAGAGAATAGGTTACAGTTGGGTGCAGTTTAATATGGCTACATATGATCAGTTTGTTTTGTATAAGTCACTACAGCTTAATGAACTAAAAAGGCAAATGTTGGGTGATGTGATATATATGCGATATACAAAATTATTAAATTTATTAAAAATAATTTATTTCATGATGTTTTGGACAAAATCCCTTCTTCAGCTGTGTAGAGAGAAAAGTAAACACAGTGCAGAAAATATTGTTGTTTTTGCAAGACATTTGTGGATGATGGCATGATTATGGCAGAATAGAATGTTTATTTCAAGAGGTTCCAAAGTTAGTAGTTTGAAGATAAACTCACATTCCCTTTGTTTCCAAACAGCATTTATTCCATAACAATGACTGATCCCACTATGGTGATGTCTTCAGCAGTGTGATTATCATTGTTGATGTCTTCAGCAGTGTGATTATCATTGTTGAAGTGTTGCCTACTGAAATGTGTAGTGGTGTTGACATGATGCTTTGTAAATGTTCCACAAAGTGGTCCGCTAAACACCTTTTAGTTTCCCCAATGTACAGTTTGTTGCATTTCTTTCAGATAATGCAGTATACTATTCCTTTAGGAGGTGCATGTAAAAGGTTCTTAGATGTTGAATGATAATTAGTTCCTCTGATCTCAGTTTGGGTGTTAATGTACTTACAGGTAGTACATCGTGGTCTATTGTATGGAAGTGTGCCTTTAAAAGTTCTCCAGAATAACTAATCTCATGGTGGACCAGGGCCGGGCGCTTCACGGGGTGCAGGGGGGGGCGGGGCGGCCCAGTCCTCCCAAATGTCCCTTTGGCCCAACAAATCCACCTTCATAAACGGTTTAAAACACATCTAAGAGAGTGAAGTTGGGTGGGACAAATGCGATATTATCTTCCATTTCATTTTCTAATTTTATATGTGCATTTTTACATTTTCTATTTGACTACATAAGAACATAAGAAAGTTTACAAACAAGAGGAGGCCCCATTCAGCCCATCTTGCTCGTTTGGTTGTTAGTAGCTTATTGATCCCAGAATCTCATCAAGCAGCTTCTTGAAGGATCCCAGGTGTCAGCTTCAACAACATTACTGGGGAGTTGGTTCCAGACCCTCACAATTCTCTGTGTAAAAAAGTGCCTCCTATTTTCTGTTCTGAATGCCCCTTTATCTAATCTCCATTTGTGATTCCTGGTCCTTGTTTCTTTTTTCAGGTCAAAAAAGTCCCCTGGGTCGACATTGTCTATACCTTTTAGGATTTTGAATGCTTGAATCAGATCACCGCGTAGTCTTCTTTGTTCAAGACTGAATAGATTCAATTCTTTAGCCTGTCTGCATTATTGTATTAATTTGTATTAATTTAACTTAACTTAAACGTTAGTAATGTACTTTAGCTTAGGTTTTGTATTAAGTTATATGATTGATTAACTTATTACGTTTGACTGTTGTCATATTTAACCTTTTTTTTTTTTTTAATCTTCCAAAACACCAGATTTTTGTCTCCAGTTTATTGTAGAAAGTCTCAGGAAATTGAGCGGGGCTGCTGTATGTTTTAAAATGAGAAACAGTTTGGTTTTATTATAGAAATACATGAAAAAACTTAAGTGCGTATGTCTATGTTTCCTTTATTTTTCAAGATAAACTAAGTATTGTTAGGAAAATTAGCAATGCGGCCACCAGTAAGTGTTTAGTCACAGGAAATTGGCCGAAGAAACCGAGCCTGTCAAAGATCTTTTATTTGGGCTTAAAAAAAACCTGTTTGGCAACCGTAAGAAATGCACCTGCGGCACGCCTCTCAAAGATGGCATGGTAGATATGCACATAAGTTTATTTCCCCCTCTGTTTACTGTCATGCCATGTATTTAATTTAGAAACTTTTCATTGACATTTAAACACACTGGAGCTAGAACATGCATATTTAGACACCGTGTTACACTTTTAATCAGGCGCTTTTTAATAAGATGCTTTATACAACAGAAGAGCTTCCGTTAGTTAACTTGAATGCTTGCTGTGCAGTAATTGTAAGAACAGTTTCTAATTTTAATAAAATTAAAATTAATAACATGCTGTTTTAATAGAATTACAGTGAGATTTGTATAATTATTGGTTTGCAAGATGTCGTTTGAATACTGGTCAGGAAATTATATTTGCTTTTCTATTTTTATTATTAATGGCAATCAAACATTGTATCATATTTAGTAGTTATTTCTGAGATGTATTAGCTGATTGGTGCAAGTGCAGTGTTGCAACGTTTTGTTACTGTATGTAAAATCTGATTGGATAGTCAGATTTTCATGACCATTTAAACAACCCCCACCACTACGCACATCTTGAGCACCCTGTGGCCCCCAAGGTTTGGACATTGCCTTATCTGGCCCACCTGAGAATGTAATTGAGTACCACTGGTTTATAGTATCAAAGTTTGACTGCCAAGGAAATATATATATATATATATACAGTACTGTGCAAAAGTAGGCAGGTGTGAAAAAATGCTGTAAAGTAAGAATGCTTTCAAAAATAGACATGTTAATAGATTATATTTATCAATTAACTAAATGCAAAGTGAGTGAACAGAAGAAAATCTAAATCAAATCCATATTTGGTGTGACCACCCTTTTGCCTTCAAAAACAGCATCAATTCTTCTAGGTACACTTGCACAAAGTCAGGATTTTGTAGGCATATAGTCAGGTGTATGATTAAACAATTATACCAAACAGGTGCTAATGATCATCAATTCAATATGTAGGTTGAAACACAATCATTAACTGAAACAGAAACAGCTGTGTAGGAGGAATAAAACTGGGTGAGGAACAGCCAAACTCAGCTAACAAGGTGAGGTTGCTGGAAGACAGTTTACTGTCAAAAGTCATACACCATGGCAAGACTGAGCACAGCAACAAGACACAAGGTACTTATACTGCATCAGCAAGGTCTCTCCCAGGCAGAAATTTCAAGGCAGACAGGGGTTTTCAGATGTGCTGTCCAAGCTCTTTTGAAGAAGCACAAAGAAACGGGCAACGTTGGGGACCGTGGAGACGAGTGGTCGGGCCAAGGAAACTTACTGCAGCAGATGAAAGTCACATCATGCTTAGTTCCCTTCGCAATCGGAAGATGTCCAGCAGTGCCATCAGCTCAGAATTGGCAGAAAACAGTGGGACCCTGGTACACCCATCTACTGTCCGGAGAAGTCTGGTCAGAAGTGGCCTTCATGGAAGACTTGCGGCCAAAAAAAAAGCCATACCTCCGGCGGGAAACAAGGCCAAGCGACTCAACTATGCACGAAAACACAGGAACTGGGTGCAGAAAAATGGCAGCAGGTGCTCAGGACTGATGAGTCAAAATATTTGGCTGTAGCAGAAGGCAGTTTGTTTGCTGGAAGGGCTGGAGAGCGGTACCGAATGAGTGTCTGCAGGCAACAGTGAAGCATGGTGGAGGTTCCTTGCAAGTTTGGGGCTGCATTTCTGCAAATGGAGTTGGGATTTGGTCAGAATTAATGGTCTCCTCAATGCTGAGAAGTACAGGCAGATACTTATCCATCATGCAATACCATCAGGGAGGCATCTGATTGGCCCCAAATTTATTCTGCAGCATGACAACGACCCCAAACATACAGCGTAAAAGTCATTAAGAACTATCTTCAGCGTAAAAAAGAAGAACAAGGAGTCCTGGAAGTGATGGTATGGCCCCACAGAGCCCTGATCTCAACATCATCGAGTCTGTCTGGGATTACATGAAGAGAGAGAAGCAACCGAGGCTGCCTAAATCCACAGAAGAACTGTGGTTAGTTCTCCAAGATGTTTGGGCCAACCTACCTGCCGAGTTCCTTCAAAAAACTGTGCAAGTGTACCTAGAAGAATTGATGCTGTTTTGAAGGCAAAGAAAGGGTGGTCACACCAAATATTGATTTGATGTAGATTTTCTTCTGTTCACTCACTTTGCATTTTGTTAATTGATAAATATAAACTATTAACATGTCTATTTTGAAAGCATTCTTACTTTACAGCATTTTTTCACACCTGCCTAAAAACTTTTGCACAGTACTGTATATATTATTTCTTTTGCCATTCAACAGTCCAACAGAGGAAAGTAACATACAATCTGCCATTGCTTCTTGTTCTTCTAGTGCAACAGCTGACGATCTTAATAGAGATACTCCTAGCCAACCTGTTTTAAAATCCTATCCACACCGAGGTATGTTTGGTCAGCGAGAGAAGCTTTTAACGGAGTTGGTTTAAAACGCCCCTGGCTCAAGTATTCTGTAACAAAAAGATACCTGCTTTTGTTTTCCTTTGTCGCATTTTCATGGTAGTAAATGACAGTTTTACGCGTTTACAAGTTTAATAATTGAAATCTGCACTTGAACGTGAAAAGGGTTTTCACAAACAAGCCACGATTCATGCTCATTTACAAGCTGTTGCCGCTTGGAGTGATTAAACACAGACAGGCAACAGGAGAAACCACTGATTCTCTTTTTTTAGGCCCCAAACAAGTGGAGAAAACAGGTACTATGTTGGAAAGCATTGGAGAGAGAGTACGTTTTCTTGTAGTCAATGAACTCCCCCTTCGTGGAGATAGTGATGAAATAGGTGATGTGTACCGTTTTATAACTGGGCTTTTCATAAAGCTATTTGAATACACTCTCCAGAAAGATCCCAAATTAGCAGAGATAGTAAAGACTATACCACAAAATGCAAAGTATACATCAAAAGATATACAAAATGAAGCGATGGAGAGATTAAATAAAAAATGGTTCTTAATCAAATTAAAGAGAAATATATGCATTCTGATTCTAGTGGGTACTGTATCAAAAGTGATGGTACACGAGATAAGTGCAGTGTAGAAAATCTGTCCATCATGGTAAGATTTGTTACTGATTCAGTACCTGAGGAGCATCTGATTGGTTTGCTTGAATTGCATCAGTTGGATGCAGAATACATTACAACTCAAATACTTCAATACTTCACCTCTCTGAAGTAGGTTTTAATGCTGACAACATCATCAGCCAGTGCTACGATGGTGCATCAGTGATGAGTGGAGTTAATGGAGATGCGCAGGCTTTACTGCAAAGAAAACTAGGAAGGCACATACCGTACATACATTGTTACAACCATCAGCTGCATTTAGTAGTAGTGCATGCAATTCAAAAGTGAGCCATGTGAAAGAGATTGTTTGATCTTTGTAGTTCTGTATGCATTCTTTCATCGGCACTACATTACTCAAAAAGTACAATGGCCCTTCCTAAAGAAACTGCTAGAAATTGCTGGACAAGCCATTTGAAGTGACCAAATGTGTAATATATCAGAATAATCAGGATCTTATTCTTGATATACTGTCAGAAGTCTCAGAGGATAATATTGCTTCCATAGACTTATGTACAGAAGCATCCAGACTTTTTTTTCTCAGCTGAAGAGACAGAGCTTTTGTTCTTGGAAAGTTCCCAGTCCATATTATTGGTATTTTAAAGCCAGCCAATACTGTTCTTTCAGTCACAATCTGTTGATCTGTGCTGTGCTGAGAGGTGATGAATGCATGTTGTTGAAGCTGACACCCTGGGATCCTTCAAGAAGCTGCTTGATGAGATTCTGGGATCAATAAAGCTACTAACAACCAAACGAGAGCAAGATGGGCTGAATGGTCTCCTCTCGTTTGTAAACTTTCTTATGTTCTTATGCTCTTATCAGTAGATGCATTAAAAAAAATCTCAGTCAAGATGAAGATTTCTGGAATGAACACTGTAGTGTAGCTGTAAATGTGCATGCTACAAAGAGACAGAGAACCATGAGTAAGCAGCTAGTTGATTCTGTTGTGTTTTCAACACTAAGACATTCAGACTCTGCAAGTACTACCAAATCTGACTGCATTCTGACATTAAAGAGACCTTGGCCGGACCAAATCAAAACCCTGATCGCTTTTGCAAAAGCGTTTTAAGTGTTAATATCGCTAATTTCCATATCGAGATTTTCTTTATCTCGAAACCAAAACTAGCCATTTCCAATCTGTGAAAGGGGCAGAGACGGATATTGCTTGTTTCGGAAGAAAAAAGTAGAAGGCACAAAACAGCAGCTGTCGACCAATCACAGCTTTACGTTCCAGACCTTCCAAAAGAGTCGGAAACAGGAAGAACGCCCCTAAAACAAATGAAGGTAAGAGTCTGATTGTGAAATAATTAATACACGCACAAAACCCTGGCGCATATAGTAGTAGTTTTTTTATATATATTGTTTTAGTAATAGTATTTTTCTTACAGGCATTTAACATTGTGTGTGTTTTATTTGTGTGTTTTTCCTACTTAGTTGTTTCTGAGTTTTGTTTGTTAATGAGTTTGTATTAGAAAGTTGTTGAACAAGATTGTTTATGTTTTGTGCAATTGAACAGGTTGTATTGTAGATGTTTATTATTGTATAGGTTATATCTACATGTACAAGACGTTAATGAGAACAAAACCAACACATGAATACATATTGTTCTACAATCAGAATCAAGTGGCTTATATTGTAAAGCTAGCATAACCTACAATATGACCTATGTTCATATGTTGTTGTTGATGTTATTAGTAGTGGCATTTATCCAACAATGCAAATTTTAACATTAAACACTTGAGAATGAATCTGTAATACACCAGACTGTAACAATTCAAGCAACCAGGTTTGGGGTCCATTCCTATTTTCCATTTCCAATTTAGTTTTATAAGCAAATCCAATTCTAATACAGCCTATTCCACACAGTTACAATTCCAATACAGCACAGGGTTAGTTTACTTATAAGTAGGAGTTTGAATAAAAATAAAAACTGAATTGACCCCAACCCTGCAAGCAGTTGTGTTTGAACTGTAAATGGCTGCATTTCCAGAAAAATCACTGAAACTATTTAATTATACAAACATATAGCATATAGGGTGGTACATGCGTCGATTATTATAGGTTCCAATAACTTCAAGACAACTCTTGTATGTATAACTTTTGTTTTATTTAACACTGCAAACTACACAGCCTGCTTCTAGATATTCTCTATCTCTCCCTCACTGCCTCATTTCCCCTCTATTAATAACATCCGGTTCAACACATACCGAACAATAACACTGTGTTAAAAGCCAGGGCGGAGAGGATAGCCAGTCACCCCAAGGAGGAATGGAGAAAATATATATAATCAGCTTAACGAAAGTTACTGCACGATACATAACAGTACAGTACTGATACAACATGATGTATAAAGTATTAAACACACATGCACTACCAATGAGGTGACCTGTGCCGAGGCATCCTCTCTGCCAAATGCTTCGAGGGACTTTGCCATGATCCTGGGAAATGTAACATGACGCTGGTGATTTTTGCAATCTGATGTTGTTGTCATTTGCACGTTGAGGAGTGGAAACGCCGTTCAGATACACATATGCATGTTCCCCATTGGGGAACCCTGCTACACTATAGAATTGTTGTTTTACTTGGTGATGGCTTTCAACAGGTGGAAAAATTAATGAATCGGTCCGAAGCAGCCACTAGCGCATCTGTCGCCAGATGTTATGACGTTGCTGATGGTGCACTGGCACGCCACACTGTATCCCTTATTATGTTTTGAAAGGAGGTGGCATAGAATGCCAAAGCGGCACAGACCTTTGTCTCCACAGATAGGGGGTGGTGCGCGCATACCGAGACATTAGATGAGGCTGAAGCACATCACACAAGTATTCTATAGTGTTATGATCGAACCAAAATGATCAACCAGGAGGTGTCTGAAGGTGTGAGGTGACGGGTTGGCGATGACGACGTTGTCTTCTTCTTTTCTAAAAGTATCACAATTGCCTCGGTTTCAGCCATTGTTAGAAAAGAAGGTTGGTGTTGTAGGAGATTCGTATAAAGTATTAATTATGTATTTGATTAAAAGTTTTACTTATATGTTATTTTCATATTGTGACATAGCTTAAAGCATGTGTAACTAGCTAAGCAAGTAGATAAATAAAGTTATAGGTATCTAATCAATATGTGTCGACACATCTTGATATAGACGAATAACCAACCAGGTAACTACAGACCAATAAGCCTGACTTCTATTATATGTAAACTTATGGAAACTATAATAACATCTAAAATGGAAAATTACCTATATGGTAACAATATCCTGGGAGACAGTCAGCATGGTTTTAGGAAAGGGAGATCGTGTTCAACTAACCTGCTTGATTTTTTTGAGGAGGATGCAACATCGACAATGGATAATTGCAAAGCATACGCATATGGTTTATTTAGATTTTGAACGCTTTTGACAAAGTCCTGCATAAAAGATTAATTTCAAACTGAACGCAGTAGGATTCAAGGAAATGCATGCACATGGATTAGGAGTGGTTAACATGTAGAAAACAGAAAGTACCGACAGAGGAGAAACCTCAAAATGGAACGAGGTAACCAGTGGTGTACCACAGGGATCAGTATTAGGTCCTCTGCTATTCCTAATCTACATTAATGATTTAGATTCTGGTATAGTAAGCAAACTTGTTACATTTGCAGACAACACAAAAAATAGGAGGAGGGTAAACACTTGTGCAGCAGCAAAGGTCATTCAAAATGATCTAGACAGCATTCAGAACTGGGCAGACACATGGAAAATGACAGTTAATAGAGAAAAGTGTAAAGTATTGCATGCAGGCAATAAAAATGTGCATTATAAATATCATATGAGAGATACTGAAATTGAAGAAGGGAACTATGAAAAAGACCTAGAGTTTATGTTGACTCAGAAATGTCTTCATCTAGACAATGTGGGGCTTTATAGAAAAGGCCAACAAGATGCTCGGATATATTGTGAAAAGTGTTGAATTTAAATCAAGGGAAGTAATGTTAAACTTTACAATGCATTAGTAAGACCTCACCTAGAATATTGTGTTCAGTTCTGGTCACCTTGTTACAAAAGGATATTGCTGCTCTAGAAAGAGTGCAAAGAAGAGTAACCAGAATTATCCTGGGTTTAAAAGGCATGTCGCTTTTAGCAGACAGCTAAAAAGAATTGAATCTGTTCAGTCTTGAACAAAAGAAGACTACGAGCTTATCTGATTCAAAACATTCAAAATCCAAAAAGGTATAGACAATGTCGACCCAGGGACTTTTTTTTTGACCTGAAAAGAAACAAGGACCAGGGGTCACAAAATGGAGATTGGAGATGGAGATTATGTTCTTATGTTCTAAAAAGTTTAACTAATATAGTAATATAATATAGTATATATAATGTAAATATGGTAAATAGCAAACTAGGTTAGCAACACTAAAATCTAAAAAAGAAAAAAAAAATCGTAAAATTTTTTTGCCATGGAAAGTCTGTCTTGAAAGGCTTCTAAACAGTAACCTTTACGGGTTTTTTTTAAACATATTCCCAACAAGTACACGCTTGACCACGAAGTGTGATAAATTACAAAACACATTTTTTTCAAATCCGCTA
Organism: Huso huso; assembly: GCA_036884735.1. Classification (NCBI taxonomy): domain Eukaryota; kingdom Metazoa; phylum Chordata; class Actinopteri; order Acipenseriformes; family Acipenseridae; genus Huso; species Huso huso. The sequence continues at coordinate 29,003 of JAHFZB010000688.1, forward strand.
ATACCTTAGCGACTATGGTATATATATATATATATATTTTTTTTTTTTTTTTTAACTTTACTGCTGCATTTAAATGTCAGTTTCATGTATTAAGAAAGCAGTATAACTTATTTGCTAATTTACATAATAATACCTTAACTTTAAAATATTAGTGTGTGTCTTAACAGAGGCTTTCACTCTCTTGGCAGCCATTTCTTGGTTTCTATGTAACTAACAGAAGATCAGCTTCTTCCACAGCTAGCCAATCAGAAGTAATAGGGGTGGACGAAACACTTTTTAAAATGTATGTGTATGTGTATGTGCTAGACTTTCGAAACTTGCATGGCTCTTACAAAATATACCTGAGTGTCTTTCTAGCAGCAGAGCGAACATAGGAAAAATAAATAAACAAAAACTACTTGTAAAGGCAAAGTAGAACGGCAAATCTTGTTGTCCCAGGGCCGGGCGACATTGAATTGGCCACCCCTGCTTATTATTGCCATTTTTGTTTTTCCTAACCTGTGTGGTCCATTGTGCAAATCCAGATACAGGTTGCACTGAAAGAGTTCAAAGATCCCGGCGCATAAACTGAAAAAAAACTTGCCTCACACAGCTGTCAATTATTAATCTGTTTATCAGCTTTCTCTCACATGTTGTCACAGAAGGCCAGGGTTCACTGTGTGCATCTCTGCAGATTTTAAAAACACAGCAAAATAAAATGTTTGCAATCTAAATTTGATCTTACTCAAATTGTGGCTCTAGTTACCAATAACTTTTTTTATATATATATTTACATACAGCAATGATTATGATTATTATCTGAGCCTAATTTTCCAAACACCTATGTAATCCAAACAGCCTCTTGGTAACCTTTCTTGTGGTGTGCTGTGACCATCTGCCTGGTTGTTAGATAAAAATGCGCTAGTCAGCCCTCAATCTCTGGTATTTACAGTTCAGTACTGCATATTATATATTTAAAAGGCATATCTTATAGGATCTTGATTGGAAAGTCATATAAAACAATTTAAAAATTTAATTTGATTATCCAAACAATTAAATAACCCCAACACACCCTGGGCCTAATTAGTTTGAATAAGAGGTACCATATTTAAGTCAGGTGTTAACCCAAGTTAATAATGTCACGGTAACTTTTGCCTATTTGATTCACAGCAAACAGGTTCCAAAAGGGGACTTAACTGGTCTCCCCAACAACTGAAACAGCCTTTCTGGACCAAGCTTCTTTAGATAAGTACAAAAAGATGCGTAAACAGATACAATAATAAGGCATTTTAGAGCACAAAAAACCATGTAGTTCTATTGTTCTATATAATGCTCATAAAAAAAGGTACTTCTGGTACACTGTGGAGAAGAGAACTTTTATTGTCCAGGGACAAATTACATAATGGAAAAGTATAGTATGCATCACAATTTTTATAACAACAACAACTAGACTATGACTTTCAAAAGCAGAAGGCAAGGTGTTTGAAAGCATTTTTTCAAAATGAATTAAAAATATAGATCCCCTGTGCCAAAACTTTTTCAAAATTTAGTCATGACTAAAATCACCATGTTCCAACATCATTTAAGGATATCACTAATGGTTATGATTTATTTGCTATGGTAGAATATTTAAAAGGGTCATTAGGGTCCAGCTTGGCTTCCTGCCCAGAACTCCGGACTGTTTTACTTCCGGGATTCATTCTTCCTCTGAACTGCGATGCTGTATGTTCTCCTGCACAACACCTCCACCTCTGGCCGCCTGCCCATCTTGTTAGCTTTTTACCCTGGTATCGCCCCTTTTCCCAGCTCCCTTCCCTTCCAGCAGCTCAGCCACTCTGTGAGAAGAGAGAATCCTGTCAATATCCTTTAGTGGCCCCCCCAAAAAAAAAAAAAAAAAAAAAAAAAACAGGGACTGTATTTATAGAACTAGGGGACTTTACCATATGTATCAACTGTAAGTGCTCCCTACACACCAGACGCCGCGACAAGTGAAAATTTACAGCAATGCGATAAAATGAATAGAACCTATACTTTCTTGATTAGTATCTTTCACAGCACAGGCGACAGGAGGCACGGGGCAACACCAGGGCGATGCGAAATAAGTAGGACTGAATCCTATTTTTTTATGACATTTCTTAAATTGTGACATCTAGGGAATTGAGCAATCAGAGAACAGCTTGAATACACAGGGTCCACCAGGGTGAAGCAGTACCAAAAATGGAGGAAAAAATAATACTTGCCATTGAAAAATCCCAGAGTTTTTGACAAAGATCATCGCATTATAAATACACAGATGAAAGATAATTTATGGGAGTCCATTTCAAGGAGCTGCATGATTTATTACCATATATGTTGAAAGATGGGTCAGAGAATTTCCACATCAAGATGAGATGAAAATGTACCAGTCTCGATCAT
>JAHFZB010000689.1:0-31327 GCA_036884735.1 Huso huso
TACTAGCTTATATGGATGATGTATCTCTGATTTGCAGAGATGATTACTCTGTTAGTAAAGCTTTGGATATAATGAGGTTATTCGAGAGAGCTTCGGTTCAAAAATTAATATAGAAAAGAGTCATGCCATGTGTATAGGGATTGGAAAGAGAAAGACAAAATTAAGAAAGAATTAACAGTGGAAGAGGAGGGGGGTAAAGGTTTTGGGTGTTATGTTTGATAAAGATATTAATGGTATAAGGAACTGGGTGGAAGTTTCAGGGCAACTTAAAAAAAATAGAGTATTGAAGTCAAGAAAATTGACATTAGAAGGAAATTATTAATTATAAAAATGATTTTGATGCCTACCCTGTTATATGTAGTAGTGTTTCCACCTGACTTTGCGTCAGGTAGAACAATAACTAGACACCTGTTTAAGTTTTTTGGGGAGGGGGATTTGAGAAAGTGAAAAGAGAAACGGTGATGTTACGAAGAAATCAGGGGGGGAAAGGTTTTCCAAATGTAATTTATTATTTATGGGCTCACTTTGTTTGTGACACGATTAAAGCAGTTCTTGAAATGAACAAGAAATATAGTTTCTTTGCTAGGTTTTATTTTGGACAGTTTTTAAGAAAAATGGGCTTAGTAAAATTAACATATACAGTGCCCTATGGTGAGAAGATGCCATTTGTGTATAGAAAGACAAAGAATTTTATTGTGCAAAATAATTTATGTAAAGAGGCGGAAGCCAAGTGGATAGCAAAAGAATTAATGAAAAAAAAGGAGTCTGGTGGAAAGCTATGCAGAATAGGTCTTTTGAGTGATGAGAGATCACAAATAAAATGGGGAAATGTTAACTATTCAGGATTAAATAATCGACATAAAGATATTGCATGGTTAACAGCGCAGGCAAGGCTGCCATGTAAAGAACTGCTATATAGAAGACAAATGTCAAATACAAATACATGTGTTAGGACGGAGTGCATGGCCATAGAAATACTTCAGCATGTGTTTTATGAATGACTTTTGCAAAACAATGTTGGGGAAGGGTAAATAAATGGTCACGAAAATTTATTAGAGATAAAGACATGTGGGTTAAATTGATATTGTATGGACCAAAAAAAGGGATTCAAACAAATGATAATGAAAAAGGATGGATAATTATAAACTGTGTAAAAAAAAGCATTGTGGATTGTGAGAAATCAAGAAATGTACAAATCGAAAAATAAGACGAATGTGAATGAATTTTGTAAAATTGTAATTGTAAAGATTAGAGATTATGTATGTTTAGATATTAATGCCATTGGGAAATCTACAGCCTTTAAAAAATGGAAAATGAATTCATTCAGTGATCTATTTTTGTAAGTAGTTTGATATACTGAAGATACTTGAAAGAGAATATTGTTGAAAATTATTGTTTGTTATGAATATTTTTGTGATGAATGGGTTTATTTGTTTTGTTGTTGACTGTAATATGATTTGAATTTTTTATAATAAACTTTAAATAACCGAGGCGTGATTATTGCTAGTTGAAAACTTTAACCAATACCCCGCCGTGGTGACTTGAAATATAGTCGCCGCTGGCAATTTTTGACAGTCTCACAGAGTCTGCTATCATGTAGTTGAAAGAACAGAACAAATGTTGACGCTTTGACATTCTGGGTTTGGTTTTGTATTCTACTGATTAGGGACAACATTTGAGTTGATCTTTTTTCTCTTTATAACATACAAGTGTATTTACAAGGTTAGGGGCCGTTTCTCCTGTTGTGTCAATTATATTACTATGCAGTTGGCAGGCATTCAGAACGTGCAAGCTAACAAAGCATCATCTTTCATTTTACAAAACACGGGCTTTCGACGTGGAGAAAAACCTTCTAGACAAATACTAAAAGAGCTAAACATCAATTTGCCTCCCAGCCATGTTAATAGATATCTGGCTTTTTGCAGTAGCATTAAAGTTGTGGTGACACACGAAAAAGAAACATGGAAATCTGTTTTTGGGTTGGGGAGTTAACCTTCTAAACAATTCACGCACATGAATATATAATGAAAAAGCCATGCATGGAGGTCATGGGAACTCTCCGTTCTATTGCTTTCCTTTCTCCCAAATATATCATGCACATTATGTAACTTCTTCAAAGGCAATTTTAGTATTCAGACTGTAGTTGCAAAAATAATACAATGTCTTTTGACTAGAGTTCATCTTTTAAAAACAACTACTTTGCCAACAGAAGAAAAAAGGCTAACAGAAGACGGTTTCTTCTCTCCGACCTCTGGGTTATAAGGCTCAGCACGCTTCCGGCTGCGCCACTCTGATACAGCTGTTTCTCAAATGAAATACCCATTAATAAAATAAAATAAATAAATCAATTCTCAGTGCAACTTTTTGACGCAGTCTGCTGCTGGACTCACAGAGAGCGGAGACCGCAACAAAAAAATGAACAAGCACATTTCCATGTTTCCAACCGGGACCTTTCGCGTGTTAGGCTAACGTGATAACCACTACACTATGGAAACTTTCACATGTACATTGTTACATTCAGCTGGGCTTTAAGTGAAGACTGCCTTGCACTGCAGGATCCAAAATGGGTAATCGGCACTGTATGCTTAGAGCGCAACACACGAATCGTTTATTAAGCAACATGTTTCCATAGTGTAGTGGTTATCACGTTCGCCTCACACGCGAAAGGTCCCCGGGTGGAAACACAACACGGCATATTTTTTTCACTGTATGTATTTATTCTCCCCAGGTAAACAGCCACCCAGACCAGAACGATGTATATAGTGTGCATGGTGCATTGTCAAAGCAAAGTCTGACTGTATATTAAACGGAGTGAGAATGCACTCTGCAACGTTTTGGCTTCGACTGCTGCTTGACTCACAGAAACGACAATGTTGATACTCTGACTCTTCTTCTTAAAATGCATGTTAAAATGCGGAATGTTTTCAAATTCCATGAATTCGCAGGTCTGTACAGAACAAGACGACTATCTGGTCTCACAAAATGTTGCTGGTTCTCGAGAACAAAGAAGAGTTTGATCAACTATGTCATTCATGCCGCAAAAGCTCAGGTGAGCGATCGTTAGGTTGAATATCTAAATTTCCCGGGTTATATCCCGAGTTTCGACAGATGTCAGGTTTATTTTTATACCCACAGAATCACAGGTACAAATATTGCAGTTAAAGTTTATGCTTTTCAAATCCGTGCACGAAAGGGGTGCCCAAATCAGAATGAAAGTCACGGGGAGGAATCAAAACATCGCAAAAGAAAAATACACTGCATTAAACAAATCATTTGGAGCGGTCTAAAATGAGCAATCCAGGTTCAATTCATTGTTTTGCCTTTTCGATGGCAGCAGTGTAAAAAATGACCTGCACATTTCTCTGCTGGCTTCGGGTAGCAAACAAGAAGCAGTGTTTTCCCATATGATCTAGTGGTTACGATTCCCGTTTTTTCACCCAGGTGACCAGGGTTCAACCCCTGTATGAGAATTCATTTATTTACTTGTGGAGGTAATTGTCAGATAAAAGGATTGAAAATGAAACCCCACATTGTAGGATGGGGAAACTTATAACTAGTGACCATTATAAAAAAAATAATGTTTGCTTATGTTAGATGCAAGAGAGCGAGACAGATAGATTTGCATCTTGCTATCCCATCACTCCTATGTGCACCAAAGCAATGACGGTCTATACTTCAGTTCATATATAATCGGAATAAAAAAATGGACTCTGTTGCATTGTGAGGCTGCAGTGTCGATAATATAAACCTCTACGTTTGAGGGTTCATTTAACTGTACTGTATTATATAGCAGAAACTTGCCCACCGGCAAGTCAAATGTCTTTGCTGTAGGGGGTAGCATTTAGTTATCCCAAGTTCTGTAGCTTTGCGCAGTGGCAGTATCATAGCCCATGAGGTTTGTCCGAGGCGTGATTATTGCTAGTTGAAAACTTTAACCAATACCCCGCCGTGGTGACTTGAAATATAGTCGCCGCTGGCAATTTTTGACAGTCTCACAGAGTCTGCTATCATGTAGTTGAAAGAACAGAACAAATGTTGACGCTTTGACATTCTGGGTTTGGTTTTGTATTCTACTCATTGGGCACAACATTTGAGTTGATTTTTTTTTTTCTTTATAACATACAAGTGTATTTACAAGGTTAGGGGCCATTTCTCCTGTTGTGTCAATTATATTACTATGCAGTTGGCAGGCATTCGGAACGTGCAAGCTAACAAAGCATCATCTTTCATTTTACAAAACACGGGGCTTTCGACGCGGAGAAAACCTTCTAGACAAATACTAAAAGAGCTATACATCAATTTGCCTCCCCAGCCATGTTAATAGATATCTGGCTTTTTGCAGTAGCATTAAAGTTGTGGTGACACACGAAAAGAAACATGGAAATCTGTTTGTTGGGTGGGGAGTTAACCTTCTAAACAATTCACGCACATGAATATATAATGAAAAAAGCCATGCATGGAGGTCATGGGAACTCTCCGTTCTATTGCTTTCCTTTCTCCCAAATATATCATGCACATTATGTAACTTCTCTTCAAAGGCAATTTTAGTATTCAGACTGTAGTTGCAAAAATAATACAATGTCTTTTGACTAGAGTTCATCTTTTAAAAACAACTACTTTGCCAACAGAAGAAAAAAAGGCTAACAGAAGACTGTTTCGCTCTCTCCAACCTCTGGGTTATAAGGCTCAGCACGCTTCGCTGCGCCACTCTGATACAGCTGTTTCTCAAATGAAATACCCATTAATAAAATAAAATAAATAAATCAATTCTCAGTGCAACTTTTTGACGCAGTCTGCTGCTGGACTCACAGAGAGCGGAGACCGCAACAAAAAAATGAAAAACATTATGTTTCCACCCGGTTTTGAACCGGGGACCTTTTCGCGTGTTAGGCGAACGTGATAACCACAACACTATGGAAACTTTCACATGTACATTGTTACATTCAGCTGGGCTTTATGAAGACTGCCTTGCACTGCAGGATCCAAAATGGGTAATCGGCACTGTATGCTTAGAGCGCAACACACGAATCGTTTATTAAGCAACATGTTTCCATAGTGTAGTGGTTATCACGTTCGCCTCACACGCGAAAGGTCCCCGGTTCGAAACCGGTGGAAACACAGCACGGCATATTTTTTCACTGTATGTATTTATTCTCCCCAGGTAAACAGCCACCCAGACCAGAACGATGTATATAGTGTGCATGGTGCATTGTCAATGCAAGTCTGACTGTATATTATACGGAGTGAGAATGCACTCTGCAACGTTTTGGCTTCGACTGCTGCTTGACTCACAGAAACGACAATGTTGATACTCTGACTCTTCTTCTTAAAATGCATGTTAAAATGCGGAATGTTTTCAAATTCCATGAATTCGCAGGTCTGTACAGAACAAGACGACTATCTGGTCTCACAAAAATGTTGCTGGTTCTCGTAGAACAAAGAAGAGTTTGATCAACTATGTCATTCATGCCGCAAAAGCTCAGGTGGGCGATCGTTAGGTTGAATATCTACACTGTAAAAAAATGCTGTATTTTTAGGTGGGATTAACCTTAATTTTTACATACATTTTTCAGTTTTTAATTAAATGCAAAACATTTCAATATTATTTCAAAATACTTTTTTTAAAATATGTACTATTAATTTTATGAAATGTACACTGAAAACATGTACGTATGTAATTTGCTTACAAAATGATAAATTCGTTAAATTAAAGAAGATAACTTTTAAAAAAACCGCACAAGTTGTATTTATAACGACACAAACTTTAATGTTAATGTATGTAACTGTTATTTAAAAAACTGTAAATTACTGCTAAATTAATTATTTAACAGGCTTATCTGAGTTGAATTAAATAATGAAAAAAGCTAAAAGTGTTTACTTTTTTAATGTCGTTCAGATTTGTTAAAATGAGTTGTGCTGTAGTTTTCTTCCTAAAATAATAGGCCTACTTAATTTCAATGACTGGAAATAAACAAGAAAAAGCTGCACATTTCAAACTCCCCTGAGGCCGTGTGTAGCCTACTTTTGTTCCACCCAAGTCCTCAATGACTTAATTTGATTAATTATTCAATTAGCTAGATACATTTAACACCTATCCAGGCCCCAAACTAGTATATGAGGATCGGCAACTGTACCTTTGAATCAAATGCACGTTTCAACCATCAATTTAAAATACCGCACTAAAAAAACTATATATATATATATATATAGTAGCGCACGGGGAAGGCAGCAGTAGGGCTGGTAGGAGACGTAATCACACAGAGACATAAGTTCTATATAAGCTCCTTGCAAAGGAGCCGCTCTTTGTACAGCGGTATCGGGCGCTTATGCTTCAGTGCGAGGATCCGGTTCGCGCCCGCCTCCGCCCTGTGTGTGGATTTCCTCGCCTGTGTGATGCGCCTGCCTGCAGGAACCGAGAACGCTACAATAATATATATATATATATATATATATCGAATGAATAATTAGATCAATTAAGTAATTGAGGACTGTGTGAAATGAAAACTGAGTTTGACACCTCCTTTTAAACCCTTCTCTCAAATATGGTTTGTGGTCGCTGTGGTCATTTTATATCGATTTAAAAAGCGCTGCATTAATAACAAGCCAGCACTGCTGCACAGCCTCTCTCTCTGACAAAGCCGACGAGCTGACGGCTCTGTTCACCACCACCCTGTTATCAGTAAACTTTCTTTTTTTTTTTTTTTTTTTAAATGTCATATTGATGATTCATTCATTCATTTCTAATATTAATTGTACCTGAATTATTCATTTTAAATATAAATGTTAACTTAAGTTTTTAGAAAAACTTGGACTTTCTAAAATCTCGCGATACTATCAAGCCTGGATGACTAAAATGTCCTGACATTACCAAGGTGTGAAGGAGAAACAACGTTTGTGAGAAGCCATTTTATTTTTACCGATGCAAAACTCTGCTCGACAGAAAAACTTGAAAGGTGAGTTTGTGTTTGGCAACACAAAATGTTGCATGAATGATATTTTAATTGTACCTAAATGAAAAAAAGTCTGTATTTTAATTGGAGCATGTCAGGAAATATGAATTAAAAATAGTGGGAGATTTAGGGATAGCCATTATTCACACATTTTATACAACTAAAGACAGTGTCCGTGTTTTAGACGTGTTGTGTGTGTGTGTGTGTGTGTGTGTATATATATATATATATATATATATATATATATATAATTTATATATATAGTTGTATTAGTTGAACACTTATAAGAGAAGGACATATTTTAAACTGTATCCCTCTACAAAGCGGAGCATGTGCTCCCTTTGCCAGACTACTAAGTACAGGCCTAAGCAATTTTATTTGTTGCATCAGATCTACATTAATGTAAGTGTGAAAGACTGACTAACAAGCGGCATGTGTGGAAGTAAGACTTAACTGCACATTTTTATTTTTCTTGTGTACAAAATTGTAATGTACGAATAATACTGTAAGCCCAGGAATATTTGCTAGCCTTTTATTACGCGAATTTGACATATGAAACATTTTTGGCGCGAATAATACTATTGTAAATGCTTTCAGGATAACAGGTCGTTTTTGTGTAATTCACCAAATATTTTGGCCACGATATTTCTGGACTTACAGTATTTAAATTTTACCCAATGAAGAAAAAAATACTACTGTGTAGGGCATGTTAAGAATTCTTGCATATTAAAAAAAAAAAAAAAAAAAATTCCTAATTTTAGGGAAATTATTTTTAGAATTTAAAGTGGTCAAACTTAGCTAAGTATATTGCCATGTCGTTGTAATGTGGGTGAACAATAAATAGTAAATATGAAAATATTTTAAAGTACAACTATTATTACTCTACAGAATGTTCTTGGGGATTCACAGCAGCATTGGAGGTGTAGTACTTTGATAATCTTGTTCAGACAACGCTATTTTATCTCGCAGGATGTGCTCCATTTTGTGGGCATATTAGGAATTCTTAAACTCTTATGGAGGTAATTATTCGAACATTTAAAGAGTCCACGCCTATATAAGTGTGTGTGTGCATATATATATAGATGCATAGATAGATAGATAGATAGATCTCTCTCCATTTGGTTGTATTGTTTTATGAACGATTACATAGTTAGGCACCCACTAAATGGCATAACCAAACATTTGAAATATAAATTGGTAGAAAATGATATACTGTAAAATGTAGACAGCTAATATGTTTATTTATTACAGAATAGATATTTTTCAATCAAAATGCAGACGGTAATATACCCCACACACACTTGCTTCTGTATTTTATTTTAATTGACAGATGGAACAGGAAAGCACTGGGGATTCTGTTTTAAACTCCCACATTAGTTCTGTGTTGCCAAACCTCACCACCTGTGTGCTGAATTCTGTTTTGGACACACTCAAAAACCTGGGTGTAGAAACCCTGGATGATTTCAGATTTGTAAAAGATGATGATCTCCTGATGGTCCTCAAGCCAATAGAAGTTCGAAAACTCCTAGCCAGCTTTACAGTCATGTGAGTATATTACAGTTCAGTCAATTGTCTTCAAGTGCTTAATTGGCAGTAAACCTATTTATTTATTTTATATATATATATATATTGTGTATATACGTGTATGTACTAATTGTGTATTACGGACAAACTTAACCAATTACAAAACCTCTAAGATAATTTTGTAAGTTTAAAAAAATCTGGAATGTGTGTGGGGGGGGTGGAAAAAAAAAACAAAAAAAAAATGAAATAATAACTTAATGTTTTTTTTCTGTAATTCTGAAGGTGAAACCACGATTTCCAGCAGTCCGTGCTCATCCAGAACAGAGACCTCAACAGTCTCCAGCCCAGGGTGCTCTTTTGCACAGAGTTGTATCGAGTTGGATGAATCACTTTCACCTTTGGAAGCTGACTGGTTCCTTCGGTTTGAGATACCATGGGAAAACTCCTACTGACCTCCTTTACAAGTTAGAAAGGCAAGAAAGGCCATCGCCAAAGCAACGAGAGAAATGATACGACTCATTATTAATGAAGTCACAGGGGTCTGCAAGAGGCCTTCAAAGAAACATCATACAGATATAGCAAGAAGAATTGTGGCAAAATATCCTAAGTCTTTGCAGGATGTTATCGAAGGCCACATAGTTGGCAGTGGATATGATTCCTTGGTAAAACAGCTGCAGAGCAAATAATGTGAAGCGTACACAGTTTTCTACCCCCAAAAGACAGTTTCAACACAGTAGTGGGAGCGACACGGAAGAAGTTCCTGCAAAGGAACGAGTTTTTACCTCAAGACACTTACGGGTTGCATAAACTGGGATCCCGAGCACCTGCCAATCACAGAGACACTTGCAAGTCAAAAACAGCAACAAGAAGAAATGAAAACCATGTTCAGAGAAAGAAACTGGGGTACACAGATCATCACCAAAAAAATGATGGCAACGTACTACACTCAGAGAAAAGACATCATCCGAGGTATGGAAACTGAAAAAAGGAGGGAGGGCCATTTCTGTTTGAAATGCCAGGATTACAAGCACACTTCAGGGCACTTACAGGTGTACAATTAGAGGGGAAATTTTTTGAGACCGAAAACAAATCGCACAGAATTCTGGCTCATATGGACACTCTCAACAATGAGAAACAAAGAAAACTGCAAGAGTTTTGGCACAGATCGAAGTTGCAAAGAAGGACACAAAGTCTAAAATTACCGGAGCTGCCAGGGTTGGTTTTGCTGCTGCTTGCTTTACTTTGGTGAAGACGACAAGCAAATGTTTTTCCAGGTGGATGACACTTGCTTACCTTCTGAAGTGCCAACATCTGATCTGCCTGCATCACCTTGCATTATTTTCTGTGGTATGTGTTTTGGTAATCCATGCATTTGTTTGACATATGCTGAATAGTTTTATTTTATTTACTTTTGGCTGAGGAATAAGGGGACTAAGTATAATCTGAATTTAATCATCATTTTAGTATCCCAGAGAAATGACTGAAGAGAAATGCTTTTAGAACAATCTGCTTACATCCAAATTACATTTTAAATAATTGTGTAAGGTTCATGAGCAGTTTTGAGTGTTTTTAATTTAGTTTCTTCTCGATACTAAATAACTTAGAGTCCAAAATCATATCCAGGTTCTTTTAAACACGTAAGTTTTTGTACACAACTCTCTTGCTAGAATTACCTGGAGCATTATGTATGAAATTATGTATGAAATTTCAGCAGCCCTAAGGCTTTCTGTAAATTATATGATTAATTGTAGCGGGTTTGAGTGTTTTTATGTACGATGTTTGAAAATGTTTGTCTTCAGAATGAAAATAATGAAGTCAATTTAACAAACGCCTTGAATTTTATTTTTATATTTTTCCTGCTTCAGGAGATTCCCTTCTGACTGCATCCCGCTTAATGCTGAGCATTGATAAAGTTGTCGTTACAGAACAACAAACTAACTTTTGGAAGCTTTGCTTATGATGTTTGCATCCTACTACTGCTTTGAACATCCATTACCCATCAGAGTTGGGAGCAACACTTGAATTCCTTCAAAGGTACAGTATATAACACATGGATATGTACCTTGTTTTCGCTTTTAACCTGTTTATAGTGGAGCGATTTAAACTTCTCAAACATTTGTGACACCAGTAATGATCAGTCTAATACAATGGTAATTTTCATATTTTGTATTTGAATGTTAAATTACCCCACAGTTGACACTTCAAAGAGCATTTTAAGCATGTAAAAAAAAAAAAATATATAGATTAAGCTATTCATTGTAAATACTATGCCCATGTTTTATCTTTTTTGTTATGGGTGTTTTAAAAGATAATGAATGTTCCCATATGTTGCTTCAACTGTTTAAGGTGTTAATTGTGTGGTGTGTGTGTTTTATTATTATTTTTTTTTACATCTCAACCACTTTAAACTTTTTGAATTGGAAGCGTTTTTTTGTTCTGTTTCCAAGATGTCTTTGCATGGACTTGCATGTATTTCAGAACCACATTTCCACATCATCCTCCCAATCACTGGTAAATCCATCTCATTAACATTTTTTCTGAAATACATGCGAGGCCATACAAAGCCATCTTGAAACGGAACAAGAGAACGCTGCAATTTAGAAGTGTAAAAGTGTTTGAGGTGTTAACATAACACACACACCTTACCTAAACAGCTGTAGCAACACATGGGAACATGTAACACACACACAAATAAAATACCCCTTTGTTACCTTTTTAAGAATATATAAAATTTGCATTTTTTTTTCCTTTCTAATAGATGCATCTTCAAAATAAATCTAGACAAAGGGACGTTAAGGTCCAAAGGAAGCCACATAAGAGGCAATATGCTGTGAATCCAAGAGTTCTTTCCTCATTTTGCAATTGCTGATTTTGAATGGAGAGAATAAAATGCAAATTGTTATGTCAAAAGTAAGTAATCTTGCAGTAAGCTGTAATGCTAGGTATGTCTTATTTATAGGTCATATAAGCACCTGAAATATGGGCCCTGAGTGGCATATCTGGTAAAGGCCTCAACCTTGAGTGCAGGATAGGAGAGAGCGAGGTGGTTCCTGTGCCATTGTCCAACATGGCAGAGAGTTTGCAGTGGGGGTGGCACACAATTGGCAGAGCATCGCTGGGGTAGGGAGGGTTTGAATCAACTAGGGCTCCCTCAATTCACAGAGCTCGAGCAACTCCTGTAGGTTCACGGTGTTAGCAGTTTCCAGCTACATTGAATCCTTCGATCAAAGTGTTAGTTGGGCTGTGGCAGCTTTGGGCTTGCGGTGAGAAAATAGGTATGGCTTTGACGTATAACCGGAGGACACATGCTTTGTCTCATCCCCTCATGAGTGGTAACGGAGTAGTTGAATTGATAATTCCAAATTAGGGTGAAAAGAGGGAGAACAAAAATTGCCGGGTTATTTAGAAAATATATATATATATATTTTTTTTTTTTTTTTTTTTTTTTTAAGCCTGTTTTTTTTTTTTTTTTTCTTTATACAGGTTTTCAGTCACCAGCATGTCAACTGCAGCACAAAGCAGCCCACATTTGACCCTAGGGACCTGATTGAACTTTGATCAAAACCAATCACACTTTTACAAACGGAATGTTATCGCTTTTGGTTTTATGAGTAGGAGAATGGATATTTACAAAAAAAACAACAAAAAGCAATAACATTCTGTTTTGTAAAGTGTGATTGGTGGGTCGTCACAGGTTTTTTTTTTTTTTTTTTGATCAGGTCCCAGCCCTAGCCTGCTCAATCAAAAACAGCAGTTTGAACACTATTTAAAAAAAAAAACATCTGTTGTGCTACTTACTCCACTATTACGGCTGTGAAAGAACCATGGACTTGTTTTAGAGAACTGTCCGAGTCCAACAAGGCCTGGATCAACATTATTGCGGAAAACACTTGGTATCTGTTAATAGTTGATTTGTCTGTAGAAATATGCTAAGAGAAAGTGAGGGCACAGTTCGGCAGCCAGTTTTAGTATATTTAATATGGTTTTATTGTTTTACTGTGTACTAGGCTTACCATTGTTGGTATCCTAGCAGCTGGTATGTTAACATTTAAAATAACTCAGCTTGAGGAGTGATTGAGCATTTTTGTTAATTCCTGCATTTTCTAAAAAAAAGGTTGTATAGGGGCTCCATGACACAGAAGCTATCATGCCTAATGAATATGTATATTTTGTATTTGCTCAGTAAAATGCTCAATGAAAAGTTGTAATAAAATTCTGAAAGCTTAAGGAATACTTGTTAATGTTTTTCATTATTTTTCTGCTGTTTAACACTTAGTGTAAATTAACTAATAATTAAGAACATATTTGAGCTTTTACAAATCGTACAGACACTATAACCTGAAAATGAATGTATTCCATAGTAAAATGACTAAACTTAACATTAATTATAACATATATAAACCATCATTCCACAGTAGAAAACTGCTAATTTAAAGTGTATAACCTATTTATTAATGAAGATTGCAGTAAAATGAAAGGGAAAAAACATTTATTTTACAGTTTTTTCTCAATTAATTAACAATATAAGTATGTAAAACTAGGGTGAGGTAATGTTATATTAATGTCTTTTAAAGCAAATTTTACGAAGTTTTGCAGTAGAATCACGGAGAAAATTATATTTATTACGTTTTTTTTACAGTACATTTACGGTTGTAAACTGTAGTGTTTCACTGAAAATAACCATTTATTTTACAAATGAAACCGTAATTCAATTTACGGTTCGGATTATTATTTTACAGTTATTCACCGTGCAGCTCGGCTGCCAGACAATTACCGTAAAATTACAGGGTTTTTTTACAGTGTAAATTTCCGGGTTATATCCCGAGTTTCGACAGATGTCAGGTTTATTTTTATACCTACAGAATCACAGGTACAAATATTGCAGTTAAAGTTTATGCTTTTCAAATCCGTGCACGGGGGGTGCCCAAATCAGAATGAAAGTCACGGGGGGGAGTAATCAAAATATCGCAAAAGAAAATACACTGCATTAAACAAATCATTTGAGCGGTCTAAAAAATGAGCAATCCAGGTTCAATTCATTGTTTTGCCTTTTCGATGGCAGCAGTGTAAAAAAAATGACCTGCACATTTTCTCTGCTGGCTTGGGTAGCAAACAAGAAGCAGTGTTTTCCCATATAATCTAGTGGTTACGATTCCTGTTTTTCACCCAGGTGACCAGGGTTCAACTCCTGTATGAGAATTCATTTATTTACTTGTGGAGGTAATTGTCAGATAAAAGGATTGAAAATGAAACCCCACATTGTAGGATGGGGAAACTTATAACTAGTGACCATTATAAAAAAAAAAAATAATGTTTGCTTATGTTAGATGCAAGAGAGCGAGACAGATAGATTTGCATCTTGCTATCCCATCACCCTATGTGCACCAAAGCAATGACGGTCTATACTTCAGTTCATATATAATCGAATAAAAAAATGGACTCTGTTGCATTGTGAGGCTGCAGTGTCGATAATATAAACCCTACGTTTGAGGGTTCATTTAACTGTACTGTATTATATAGCAGAAACTTGCCCACCGGCAAGTCAAATGTCTTTGGTGTAGGGGGTAGCATTTAGTTATCCCAGGTTCTGTAGCTTTGCGCAGTGGCAGTATCATAGCCCATGAGGTTTGTCCGAGGCGTGATTATTGCTAGTTGAAAACTTTAACCAATACCCGCCGTGGTGACTTGAAATATAGTCGCCGCTGGCAATTTTTGACAGTCTCACAGAGTCTGCTATCATGTAGTTGAAATAACAGAACAAATGTTGACGCTTTGACATTCTGGTTTTGGTTTTGTATTCTATTGATTGGGCACAACATATGATGTGATTTTTTCTTTTATAACATACAAGTGTATTTACAAGGTTAGGGGGCCGTTTCTCCTGTTGTGTCAATTATATTACTATGCAGTTGGCAGGCATTCGAACGTGCAAGCTAACAACGCATCATCTTTCATTTTACAAAACACGGGCTTTTGACGCGGAGAAAACCTTCTAGACAAAATACTAAAAGAGCTAAACATCAATTTGCCTCCCAGCCATGTTAATAGATATCTGGCTTTTTTTTGCAGTAGCATTAAAGTTGTGGTGACACACGAAAAAGAAACATGGAAATCTGTTTTTGGGTTGGGAGTTAACCTACTAAACAATTTACGCACATGAATATATAATGAAAACAGCCATGCATGGAGGTCATGGGAACCTCCGTTCTATTGTTTTCCTTTCTCCCAAATATATCATGCACATTATGAAACTTCTTCAAAGGCAATTTTAGTATTCAGACTGTAGTTGCAAAATAATACAATGTCTTTTGACTAGAGTTCATCTTTTTTAAAAACAACTACATTGCCAACAGAAGAAGAAAAAGGCTAACAGAAGACGGTTTCGCTCTCTCCGACCTCTGGGTTATAAGGCTCAGCACGCTCGCTGCGCCACCTGATACAGCTGTTTCTCAAATGAAATACCCATTAATAAAATAAAATAAATAAATCAATGATTCAGTGCAACTTTTTGACGCAGTCTGCTGTTGACTCACAGAGAGCGGAGACCGCAACAAAAATGAACAAGCACATGTTTCCAGCCGGTTTGAACCAGGAACCTTTCGCGTGTTAGGCGAACGTGATAACCACTACACTATGGAAACTTTCACATGTACATTGTTTCATTCAGCTGGGCTTTATGAAGACTGCCTTGCACTGCAGGATCCAAAATGGGTAATCGGCACTGTATGCTTAGAGCGCAACACACGAATCGTTTATTAAGCAACATGTTTCCATAGTGTAGTGGTTATCACGTTCGCCTCACACGCGAAAGGTCCCCGGTTCGAAACCGGGTGGAAACACAGCACAGCATTTTTTTTTCACTGTATGTATTTATTCTCCCCAGGTAAACAGCCACCCAGACCAGAACGATGTATATAGTGTGCATGGTGCATTGTCAAAGCAAAGTCTGACTGTATATTATACGGAGTGAGAATGCACCTGCAACGTTTTGGCTTCGACTGCTGCTTTGACTCACAGAAACGACAATGTTGATACTCTGACTCTTCTTCTTAAAATGCATGTTAAAATGCGGAATGTTTTCAAATTCCATGAATTCGCAGGTCTGTACAGAACAAGACGACTATCTGGTCTCACAAAATGTTGCTGGTTCTCGTAGAACAAAGAAGAGTTTTATCAACTATGTCATTCATGCCGCAAAAGCTCAGGTGGGCGATCGTTAGGTTGAATATCTCAATTCCCGGGTTATATCCCGAGTTTCGACAGATGTCAGGTTTATTTTTATACCTACAGAATCACAGGTACAAATATTGCAGTTAAAGTTTATGCTTTTCAAATGGGTGCACGAAAGGGGGTGCCCAAATCAGAATGAAAGTCACGGGGAGGAATCAAAACATCGCAAAAGAAAAATACACTGCATTAAACAAATCATTTGAGCGGTCTAAAATGAGCAATCCAGGTTCAATTCATTGTTTTGCCCTTTCGATGGCAGCAAAAAAAAATGACCTGCACATTTCTCTGCTGGCTCTGTAGCAAACAAGAAGCAGTGTTTTCCCATATGATCTAGTGGTTACGATTCCCGTTTTTCACCCAGGTGACCAGGGTTCAACTCCCTGTATGAGAATTCATTTATTTACTTGTGGAGGTAATTGTCAGATAAAAGGATTGAAAAATGAAACCCCACATTGTAGGATGGGGAAACTTATAACTAGTGACCATTATAAAAAAAAAATAATGTTTGCTTATGTTAGATGCAAGAGAGCGAGACAGATAGATTTGCATCTTGCTATCCCATCACTCCTATGTGCACCAAAGCAATGACGGTCTATACTTCAGTTCATATAATCGGAAAAAAAAAAAAATGGACTCTGTTGCATTGTGAGGCTGCAGTGTCGATAATATAAACCCTACGTTTGAGGGTTCATTTAACTGTACTGTATGGATAGCAGAAACTGCCCACCGGCAAGTCAAATGTCTTTGGTGTAGGGGGTAGCATTTAGTTATCCCAGGTTCTGTAGCTTTGCAGTGGCAGTATCATAGCCCATGAGGTTTGTCCGAGGCGTGATTATTGCTAGTTGAAAAAACTTTAACCAACACCCCGCCGTGGTGACTTGAAAATAGTCGCCGCTGGCAATTTTTGACAGTCTCACAGAGTCTGCTATCATGTAGTTGAAATAACAGAACAAATGTTGACGCTTTGACATTCTGGTTTTGGTTTTGTATTCTATTGATTGGGCACAACATATGATGATCTTTTTTTTCTTTATAACATACAAGTGTATTTACAAGGTTAGGGTCGTTTCTCCTGTTGTGTCAATTATATTACTATGCAGTTGGCAGGCATTCGGAACGCAAGCTAACAACGCATCATCTTTCATTTTACAAAACACGGGGCTTTCGACGCGGAGAAAACCTTCTAGACAAATACTAAAAAAGAGCTAAACATCAATTTGCCTCCCAGCCATGTTAATAGATATCTGGCTTTTTGCAGTAGCATTAAAGTTGTGGTGACACACGAAAAAAAAGAAACATGGAAATCTGTTTTTGGGTTGGGGAGTTAACCTATTAAACAATTTACGCACATGAATATATAATGAAAAACAGCCATGCATGGAGGTCATGGGAACTCTCCGTTCTATTGCTTTCCTTTCTCCCAAATATATCATACATTATGAAACTTCTCTTCAAAGGCAATTTTAGTATTCAGACAGAAGTTGCAAAAATAATACAATGTCTTTTGACTAGAGTTCATCTTTAAAAACATTTACATTGCCAACAGAAGAAGAAAAGGCTAACAGAAGACGGTTTCGCTCTCTCCGACCTCGGGGTTATAAGGCTCAGCACGCTCCGCTGCGCCACCTGATACAGCTGTTTCTCAAATGAAATACCCATTAATAAAATAAAATAAATAAATCAATTCTCAGTGCAACTTTTTGACGCAGTCTGCTGCTGGACTCACAGAGAGCGGAGACCGCAAAAAAAAATGAACAAGCAAGTTTCCAGCCGGTTTCGAACCAGGAACCTTTCGCGTGTTAGGCGAACGTGATAACCACTACACTATGGAAACTTACATGTACATTGTTTCATTCAGCTGGGCTTTAATGAAGACTGCCTTTGCACTGCAGGATCCAAATGGGTAATCGGCACTGTATGCTTAGAGCGCAACACACGAATCGTTTATTAAGCAAACATGTTTCCATAGTGTAGTGGTTATCACGTTCGCCCCACACGCGAAAGGTCCCCGGTTGGAAACCGGTGGAAACACAGCACAGTTTTTTTTTTTTTCACTGTATGTATTTATTCTCCCAGGTAAACAGCCACCCAGACCAGAACGATGTATATATGTATGGTGTATTGTCAAAGCAAAGTCTGACTGTATATTATACGGAGGAGAATGCACTCTGCAACGTTTTGGCTTCGACTGCTGCTTGACTCCACAGAAACGACAATGTTGATACATGACTCTTCTTCTTAAAATGCATGTTAAAATGCGGAATGTTTTCAAATTCCATGAATTCGCAGGTCTGTACAGAACAAGACGACTATCTGGTCTCACAAAAAATGTTGCTGGTTCTCGTAGAACAAAGAAGAGTTTTATCAACTATGTCATTCATGCCGCAAAAGCTCAGGTGGGCGATCGTTAGGTTGAATATCTCAATTTCCCGGGTTATATCCCGAGTTTCGACAGATGTCAGGTTTATTTTTATACCTACAGAATCACAGGTACAAATATTGCAGTTAAAGTTTATGCTTTTTTCAAACCGTGCACGAAAGGGGGGTGCCCAAATCAGAATGAAAGTCACGGGGAGGAATCAAAACATCGCAAAGAAAAATACACTGCATTAAACAAATCATTTGAGCGGTCTAAAATGAGCAATCCAGGTTCAATTCATTGTTTTGCCCTTTCGATGGCAGCAGTGTAAAAAAATGACCTGCACATTTCTCTGCTGTTTATGCAGCAAACAAGAAGCAGTGTTTTCCATATGATCTAGTGGTTGATTCCCGTTTTTTCACCCAGGTGACCAGGGTTCAAACCTGTATGAGAATTCATTTATTTACTTGTGGAGGTAATTGTCAGATTAAAGGATTGAAAAAATGAAACCCCACATTGTAGGATGGGGAAACTTATAACTAGTGACCATTATAAATAAAATAATGTTTGCTTATGTTAGATGCAAGAGAGCGAGACAGATAGATTTGCATCTTTGCTATCCCATCACTCCTATGTGCACCAAAGCAATGACGGTCTATACTTCAGTTCATATATAATCGGAAAAAAAAAATGGACGCTGTTGCATTGTGAGGCTGCAGTGTCGATAATATAAAACCCTACGTTTGAGGGTTCATTTAACTGTACTTATTATATAGCAGAAACTTGCCCACCGGCAAAGTCAAATGTCTTTGCTGTAGGGGTAGCATTTAGTTATCCCAAGTTCTTTAACTTTGCGCAGTGGCAGTATCATAGCCCATGAGGTTGGTCCGAGGCGTGATTATTGCTAGTTGAAAACTTTAAACCAATACCCCGCCGTGGTGACTTGAATATAGTAGCTGCTGGCAATTTTGGACAGTCTCACAGAGTCTGCTATCATGTAGTTGAAAGAACAGAACAAATGTTGACGCTTTGACATTCTGGGTTTGGTTTGTATTCTATTGATTGGGCACAACATATGATGTGATCTTTTTCTTTATAACATACAAGTGTATTTACAAGGTTAAGGGCCGTTTCTCCTGTTGTGTCAATTATATTACTATGCAGTTGGCAGGCATTCGAACGTGCAAGCTAACAACGCATCATCTTTCATTTTACAAAACACGGGGCTTTGACGCGGAGAAAACCTTCTAGACAAATACTAAAAAGAGCTAAACATCAATTTGCCTCCCAGCCATGTTAATAGATATTCGCTTTTTTGCAGTAGCATTAAAGTTGTGGTGACACACGAAAAAAGAAACATGGAAATCTGTTTTTGGGTTGGGGAGTTAACCTACTAAACAATTTACGCACATGAATATATAATGAAAACAGCCATGCATGGAGGTCATGGGAACCTCCGTTCTATTGCTTTCCTTTCTCCCCAAATATATCATGCACATTATGAAACTTCTTCAAAGGCAATTTTAGTATTCAGACTGTAGTTGCAAAAATAATACAATGTCTTTTTGACTAGAGTTCATCTTTTAAAACAACTACATTGCCAACAGAAGAAAAAAGGCTAACAGAAGACGGTTTCGCCTCTCCGACCTCTGGGTTATAAGGCTCAGCACGCTTCTCCGCTGCGCCACCTGATACAGCTGTTTTCAAATGAAATACCCATTAATAAAATAAAATAAATAAATCAATTCTCAGTGCAACTTTTTGACGCAGTCTGCTGCTGGACTCACAGAGAGCGGAGACCGCAACAAAAAAATGAACAAGCACATGTTTCCAGCCGGTTTCGAACCAGGGTATTCGCGTGTTAGAAGAACGTGATAACCACTACACTATGGAAACTTTCACATGTACATTGTTACATTCAGCTGGGCTTTATGAAGACTGCCTTGCACTGCAGGATCCAAAATGGGTAATCGGCACTGTATGCTTAGAGCGCAACACACGAATCGTTTATTAAGCAACATGTTTCATAGTGTAGTGGTTATCACGTTCGCCCTCACACGAAAGGTCCCCGGTTCGAAACCGGTGGAAACACAGCACGGCATATTTTTTTTCACTGTATGTATTTATTCTCCCCAGGTAAACAGCCACCCAGACCAGAACGATGTATAGTGTGCATGGTGCATTGTCAATGCAAGTCTGACTGTATATTAAACGGAGTGAGAATGCACTCTGCAACGTTTTGGCTTCGACTGCTGCTTGACTCACAGAAACGACAATGTTGATACTCTGACTCTTCTTCTTAAAAATGCATGTTAAATGCGGAATGTTTTCAAATTCCATGAATTCGCAGGTCTGTACAGAACAAGACGACTATCTGGTCTCACAAATGTTGTTGGTTCTCGTAGAACAAAGAAGAGTTTGATCAACTATTTCATTCATGCCGCAAAAGCTCAGGTGGGCGATCGTTAGGTTGAATATCTAAATTTCCCCGGGTTATATCCCGAGTTTCGACAGATGTCAGGTTTATTTTTATACCCACAGAATCACAGGTACAAATATTGCAGTTAAAGTTTATGCTTTTCAAACGTGCACGAAAGGGGTGCCCAAATCAGAATGAAAGTCACGGGGAGGAATCAAAACATCGCAAAAGAAAAAATACACTGCATTAAACAAATCATTTGGAGCGGTCTAAAATGAGCAATCCAGGTTCAATTCATTGTTTTGCCCTTTTCGGTGGCAGCAGTGTAAAAAATGACCTGCACATTTCTGCTGGCTTCGGGTAGCAAACAAGAAGCAGTGTTTTCCATATGATCCAGTGGTTGATTCCAGTTTTTTCACCCAGGTGACCAGGGTTCAACCCCTGTATGGGAATTCATTTATTTACTTGTGGAGGTAATTGTCAGATTAAAGGATTGAAAATGAAACCCCACATTGTAGGATGGGAAACTTATAACCAGTGACCATTATAAAAAAATAATGTTTGCTTATGTTAGATGCAAGAGAGCGAGACAGATAGATTTTCATCTTGCTATCCCATCACTCCTATGTGCACCAAAGCAATGACGGTCTATACTTCAGTTCATATATAATCGGAATAAAAAAATGGACTCTGTTGCATTGTGAGGTTGCAGTGTCGATAATATAAACCTCTACGTTTGAGGGTTCATTTAACTGTACTCTATTATATAGCAGAAACTTGCCCACCGGCAAGTCAAATGTCTTTGCTGTAGGGGGTAGCATTTAGTTATCCCAAGTTCTTTAGCTTTGCGCAGTGGCAGTATCATAGCCCATGAGGTTGGTCCGAGGCGTGATTATTGCTAGTTGAAAACTTTAACCAACAACCCCGTCTTGGTGACTTGAAATATAGTCGCCGCTGGCAATTTTTGACAGTCTCACAGAGTCTGCTATCATGTAGTTGAAAGAACAGAACAAATGTTGACGCTTTGACATTCTGGGTTTGGTTTTGTATTCTACTGATTGGGCACAACATTTGAGTTGATCTTTTTCTTTATAACATACAAGTGTATTTACAAGGTTAGGGGGCCGTTTCTCCTGTTGTGTCAATTATATTACTATGCAGTTGGCAGGCATTCGAACGTGCAAGCTAACAAAGCATCATCTTCATTTTACAAAACACGGGGCTTTCGACGCGGAGAAAATTTTCTAGACAAATACTAAAAGAGCTAAACATCAATTTGCCTCCCCAGCCATGTTAATAGATATCTGGCTTTTTTGCAGTAGCATTAAAGTTGTGGTGACACACGAAAAAGAAACATGGAAATCTGTTTTTGGGTTGGGGAGTTAACCTTTCTAAACAATTTACGCACATGAATATATAATGAAAAGCCATGCATGGAGGTCATGGGAACTCTCCGTTCTATTGCTTTCCTTTCTCCCAAATATATCATGCACATTATGTAACTTCTCTTCAAAGGCAATTTTAGTATTCAGACTGAAGTTGCAAAATAATACAATGTCTTTTGACTAGAGTTCATCTTTTAAAACAACTCGGGCCAACAGAAGAAAACAAGGCTAACAGAAGACGGTTTCGCCTCTCCGACCTCTGGGTTATAAGGCTCAGCAACATTGCTGCGCCACCTGATACAGCTGTTTCTCAAATGAAATACCCATTAATAAAATAAAATAAATAAATCAATTTCAGTGCAACTTTTTGACGCAGTCTGCTGCTGGACTCACAGAGAGAGCGGAGACCGCAAAAAAAAAATGAACAAACATTATGTTTCCACCCGGTTTCGAACCGGGACCAGCGTTAGCGAACGTGATAACCACTACACTATGGAAACTTTCACATGTACATTGCTACATTCAGCTGGGCTTTATGAAGACTGCCTGCACTGCAGGATCCAAAATGGTAATCGGCACTGTATGCTTAGAGCGCAACACACGAATCGTTTATTAAGCAAACATGTTTCCATAGTGTAGTGGTTATCACGTTCGCCTCATTATCGCGAAAGGTCCCCGGGGAAACCGGTGGAAACACAGCACGGCATATTTTTTTCACTGTATGTATTTATTCTCAGGCAAACAGCCACCCAGACCAGAACGATGTATATAGTGTGCATGGTGCATTGTCAATGCAAGTCTGACTGTATATTACAAACGGAGTGAGAATGCACTTGCAACGTTTTGGCTTGACTGCTGCTTGACTCACAGAAACGACAATGTTGATACCTGACTCTTCTTCTTAAAATGCATGTTAAAATGCGGAATGTTTTCAAATCCATGAATTCGCAGGTCTGTACAGAACAAGACGACTATCTGGTCTCACAAAATGTTGCTGGTTCTCGTAGAACAAAGAAGAGTTTGATCAACTATGCACACCATGCCGCAAAAGCTCAGGTGGGCGATCGTTAGGTTGAATATCTAAATTTCCCGGGTTATATCCCGAGTTTCGACAGATGTCAGGTTTATTTTATACCTACAGAATCACAGGTACAAATATTGCAGTTAAAGTTTATGCTTTTCAAATCCGTGCACGATTTGGGGTGCCCAAATCAGAATGAAAGTCACGGAGGAGGAATCAAAACATCGCAAAAGAAAAATACACTGCATTAAACAAATCATTTGAGCGGTCCAAAATGAGCAATCCAGGTTCAATTCATTGTTTTGCCCTTCGATGGCAGCAGTGTAAAAATGACCTGCACATTTCTCTGCTGGCTTGTAGCAAACAAGAAGCAGTGTTTTCCCATATGATCCAGTGGTTACGATTCCTGTTTTTTCACCCAGGTGACCAGGGTTCAACCCTGTATGAGAATTCATTTATTTACTTGTGGAGGTAATTGTCAGATTAAAGGATTGAAAATGAAACCCCACATTGTAGGATGGGGAAATTTATAACTAGTGACCATTATAAAAAAAAATAATGTTTGCTTATGTTAGATGCAAGAGAGCGAGACAGATAGATTTGCATCTTGCTATCCCATCACCCTATGTGCACCAAAGCAATGACGGTCTATACTTCAGTTCATATAATCGGAATAAAAAAAATGGACTCTGTTGCATTGTGAGGCTGCAGTGTCGATAATATAAACCTCTACGTTTGAGGGTTCATTTAACTGTACTCTATTATATAGCAGAAACTTGCCCACCGGCAAGTCAAATGTCTTTGCTGTAGGGGGGTAGCATTTAGTTATCCCAAGTTCTTTAGCTTTGCGCAGTGGCAGTATCATAGCCCATGAGGTTGGTCCGAGGCGTGATTATTGCTAGTTGAAAACTTTAACCAATACCCCGCCGTGGTGACTTGAAATATAGTTAATGCTGGCAATTTTGACAGTCTCACAGAGTCTGCTATCATGTAGTTGAAAGAACAGAACAAATGTTGACGCTTTGACATTCTGGGTTTGGTTTTGTATTCTACTGATTGGGCACAACATTTGAGTTGATCTTTTTTTCTTTATAACATACAAGTGTATTTACAAGGTTAGGGGGCCGTTTCTCCTGTTGTGTCAATTATATTACTATGCAGTTGGCAGGCATTCGAACGTGCAAGCTAACAAAGCATCATCTTTCATTTTACAAAAACACGGGCTTTTGACGCGGAGAAAAATTTCTAGACAAATACTAAAAGAGCTAAACATCAATTTGCCTCCCCAGCCATGTTAATAGATATTGTTTTTGCAGTAGCATTAAAGTTGTGGTGACACATGAAAAAGAAACATGGAAATCTGTTTTTGGGTTGGGGAGTTAACCTTCTAAACAATTTACGCACATGAATATATAATGAAAAAATGCATGGAGGTCATGGGAACTCTCCGTTCTATTGCTTTTCTTTCTCCCAAATATATCATGCACATTATGTAACTCTTCAAAGGCACTTAGTATTCAGAAAAGTTGCAAAATAATACAATGTCTTTTTGACTAGAGTTCATCTTTTTAAAACAACTACTTTGCCAACAGAAGAAAACAAGGCTAACAGAAGATTTGTTTCGAGATCCGACCTTGGTTATAACTCAGAAAACGCTGCGCCACTTGATACAGCTGTTTCTCAAATGAAATACCCATTAATAAAATAAAAAATAAATCAATTTCAGTGCAACTTTTTGACGCAGTCTGAACGTGGACTACACAGAGAGCGGAGATTGCAACAAAAAAATGAACATCCACATCTCCCACCCGGTTTCGAACCGGGGACCTTTCGCGTGTTAGGCGAACGATAACCACTACACTATGGAAACTTTCACATGTACATTGTTACATTCAGCTGGGCTTTATGAAGACTGCCTTGCACTGCAGGATCCAAAATGGGTAATCGGCACTGTATGCTTAAAGAGCGCAACACACGAATCGTTTATTAAGCAACATGTTTCCATAGTGTAGTGGTTATCACGTTCGCCTCACACGCGAAAGGTCCCCGGTTCGAAACGGGGTGGAAACACAGCACGGCATATTTTTTTCACTGTATGTATTTATTCTCCCAGGTAAACAGCCACCCAGACCAGAACGATGTATATAGTGCATGGTGCATTGTCAATGCAAGTCTGACTGTATATTAAACGGAGTGAGAATGCACTCTGCAACGTTTTGGCTTCGACTGTTGCTTGACTCCACAGAAACGACAATGTTGATAAAGGATCTTCTTCTTAAAATGCATAAAAAAATGCGGAATGTTTTCAAATTCCATGAATTCGCAGGTCTGTACAGAACAAGACGACTATCTGGTCTCACAAAATGTTGCTGGTTCTCGTAGAACAAAGAAGAGTTTTGATCAACTATGTCATCCATGCCGCAAAAGCTCAGGTGGGCGATCGTTAGTTGAATATCTAAATTCCCGGGTTATATCCCGAGTTTCGACAGATGTCAGGTTTATTTTATACCTACAGAATCACAGGTAGAAATATTGCAGTTAAAGTTTATGCTTTTCAAATCCACGAAAGGGGGGTGCCCAAATCAGAATGAAAGTCACGGAGGAGGAATCCAAACATCGCAAAAGAAAAATACACTGCATTAAACAAATCATTTGGAGCGGTCTAAAATGAGCAACCAGGTTCAATTCATTGTTTTGCCCTTTCGATGGCAGCAGTGTAAAAATGACCTGCACATTAACTCTGCTGGCTTCTGGGTAGCAAACAAGAAGCAGTGTTTTCCCATATGATCCAGTGGTTACGATTCCTGTTTTTTTCACCCAGGTGACCAGGGTTCAACTCCCTGTATGAGAATTCATTTATTTATGCAGATGGAGTTAATTGTCAGATTAAAGGATTGAAAAATGAAACCCCACATTGTAGGATGGGGAAACTTATAACTAGTGGACCATGCAAAAAAAATAATGTTTGCTTATGTTAGATGCAAGAGAGCGAGACAGATAGATTTGTATCTTGCTATCCCATCACCCTATGTGCACCAAAGCAATGACGGTCTATATTTCAGAAATATATAATCGGAATAAAAAAATGGACTGTTGCATTGTGAGGCTGCAGTGTCGATAATATAAACCTCTACGTTTGAGGGTTCATTTAACTGAACTTATTATATAGCAGAAACTTGCCCACCGGCAAGTCAAAATGTCTTTCAGGGGGTAGCATTTAGTTATCCCAAGTTTTTAGCTTTGCAGTGGCAGTATCATAGCCCATGAAGGTTGGTCCGAGGCGTGATTATTAACAAGTTGAAAACTTTAACCAATACCCGCCGTGGTGACTTGAAATATAGTCGTAATGTTGGCAATTTTTGACAGTCTCACAGAGTCTGTATCATGTAGTTGAAAGAACAGAACAAATGTTGACGCTTTGACATTCTGGGTTTGGTTTTTTGTATTCTACTGATTGGGCACAAAATTTGAGTTGATCTTTTTTCTCTTTATAACATACAAGTGTATTTACAAGGTTACGGGCCGTTTCTCCTGTTGTGTCAATTATATTACTATGCAGTTGGCAGGCATTCGAACGTGCAAGCTAACAAAGCATCATCTTTCATTTTACAAAACACGGGGACGCGGAGAAAACCTTCTAGACAAATACTAAAAGAGCTAAACATCAATTTGCCTCCCAGCCATGTTAATAGAAATCTGGCTTTTTTTGTAGCATTAAAGATTGTGGTGACACACGAAAAGAAACATGGAAATCTGTTTTTGGGTTGGGGAGTTAACCTTCTAAACAAACGGGGGCATGAATATATATAATGAAAAAGCGATCCATGGGAGGTCATGGGAACTCTCCGTTCTATTGCTTTCCTTTTCTCCCAAATATATCATGCACATTATGTAACTTCTTCAAAGGCAATTTTAGTATTCAGACTGTAGTTGCAAAATAATACAATGTCTTTTGACTAGAGTTCATCTTTAAAACAACTACTTTGCCAACAGAAGAAGAAAAGGCTAACAGAAGACGGTTTCGCCTCTCCGACCTCTGGGTTATAAGGCTCAGCACGCTTCCGCTGCGCCACCTGATACAGCTGTTTTCTCAAATGAAATACCCATTAATAAAATAAAATAAATAAATCAATTCTCAGTGTTGTTTTTGACGCAGTCTGCTGCTGGACTCACAGAGAGCGGAGACCGCAACAAAAAATGAACAAGACATGTTTCCACCCGGTTTCGAACCGGGGACCTTTCGCGTGTTAGGCGAACGTGATAACCACTACACTATGGAAACTTTCACATGTACATTGTTACATTCAGCTGGGCTTTGGTGAAGACTGCCTTGCACTGCAGGATCCAAATGGGTAATCGGCACTGTATGCTTAGAGCGCAACACACGAATCGTTTATTAAGCAACATGTTTCCATAGTAGTGTTATCACGTTCGCCTCATTACGCGAAAGGGGGTTCGAAACCGGTGGAAACACAGCACGGCATATTTTTTTTCACTGTATGTATTTATTCTCCCCAGGTAAACAGCCACCCAGACCAGAACGATGTATATAGTGTGCATGGTGCATTGTCAATGCAAGTCTGACTGTATATTAAACGGAGGAGAATGCACCTGCAACGTTTTGGCTTCGACTGCTGCTTGACTCACAGAAACGACAATGTTGATACTCTGACTCTTCTTCTTAAAATGCATGTTAAAATGCGGAATGTTTTCAAATTCCATGAATTCGCAGGTCTGTACAGAACAAGACGACTATCTGGTCTCACAAAATGTTGCTGGTTCTCGTAGAACAAAGAAGAGTTTCATCAACTATGTCATTCATGTCGCAAAAGCTCAGGTGGGCGATCGTTAGGTTGAATATCTAAATTTCCCGGGTTATATCCCGAGTTTCGACAGATGTCAGGTTTATTTTTATACCTACAGAATCACAGGTACAAATATTGCAGTTAAAGTTTATGCTTTTCAAACCACACGAAAGGGGGGAGCCAAAACCAGAATGAAAGTCACGGGGGAGGAATCAAACATCGCAAAAAGAAAATACACTGCATTAAACAAATCATTTGGAGCGGTCTAAAATGAGCAATCCAGGTTCAATTCACTGTTTTGCCCTTTCGATGGCAGCAGTAAAAAATGACCTGCACATTTCTCTGCTGGCTTTTGTAGCAAACAAGAAGCAGTGTTTTCCCATATGATCCAGTGGTTACGATTCCTGTTTTTTTCACCCAGGTGACCAGGGTTCAAGTCCCTGTATGAGAATTCATTTATTTACTTGTGGAGGTAATTGTCAGATTAAAGGATTGAAAATGAAACCCCACATTGTAGGATGGGGGAAACTTATAACTAGTGACCATTATAAAAAAAAAATAATGTTTGCTTATGTTAGATGCAAGAGAGCGAGACAGATAGATTTATCTTGCTATCCCATTCCTATGTGCACCAAAGCAATGACGGTCTATACTTCAGTTCATATATAATCGGAATAAAAAATGGACTTGTTGCATTGTGAGGCTGCAGTGTCGATAATATAAACCTCTACGTTTGAGGGTTCATTTAACTGTACTTATTATATAGCAGAACTTGCCCACCGGCAAGTCAAATGTCTTTGCTGTAGGGGGTAGCATTTAGTTATCCCAAGTTCTTTAGCTTTGCGCAGTGGCAGTATCATAGCCCATGAGGGTTGGTCCGAGGCGTGATTATTGCTAGTTGAAAACTTTAACCAATACCCCGCCGTGGTGACTTGAAATATAGTCATCTGGCAATTTTGACAGTCTCACAGAGTCTGCTATCATGTAGTTGAAAGAACAGAACAAATGTTGACGCTTTGACATTCTGGGTTTGGTTTGTATTCTACTGATTGGGCACAACATTTGAGTTGATCTTTTTTCTTTATAACATACAAGTGTATTTAAGTTAGGGGCCGTTTCTCCTGTTGTGTCAATTATATTACTATGCAGTTGGCAGGCATTCGGAACGTGCAAGCTAACAAAGCATCATCTTTCATTTTACAAAACACGGGGCTTTTGACGCGGAGAAAACCTTCTAGACAAATACTAAAAGAGCTAAACATCAATTTGCCTCCCCCAGCCATGTTAATAGATATCTGCTTTTTTTTGCAGTAGCATTAAAGTTGGTGAGACACACGAAAAAGAAACATGGAAATTGTTTTTGGGTTGGGGAGTTAACCTTCTAAACAATTTACGCACATGAATATATATAATGAAAAAGCCATGCATGGAGGTCATGGGAACTCTCCGTTCTATTGCTTTCCTTTCTCCCAAATATATCATGCACATTATATAACTTCTCTTCAAAGGCAATTTTAGTATTCAGACTGTAGTTGCAAAAATAATACAATGTCTTTTGACTAGAGTTCATTTTTTAAAAACAACTACTTTGCCAACAGAAGAAAAAAAGGCTAACAGAAGACGGTTTCGCTCTCTCCGATCTCTGGGTTATAAGGCTCAGCACGCTTCCGCTGCGCCACTCTGATACAGCTGTTTCTCAAATAAAATACCCATTAATAAAATAAAATAAATAAATCAATTCTCAGTGCAACTTTTTGACGCAGTCTGCTGCTGGACTTCACAGAGAGCGGAGACCGCAAAAAAATGAACAAGACATGTTTCCACCCGTTTCAACCGGGATTTTCGCGTGTTAGGCGAACGATAACCACTACACTATGGAAACTTTCACATGTACATTGTTACATTCAGCTGGGCTTATGAAGACTGCCTTGCACTGCAGGATCCAAATGGGTAATCGGCACTGTATGCTTAGAGCGCAACACACGAATCGTTTATTACAAACATGTTTCCATAGTGTAGTGGTTATCACGCTCACCACACGCGAAAAGGTCCCCGGTTCGAAACCGGTGGAAACACAGCACAGCATATTTTTTTCACTGTATGTATTTATTCTCCCAGGTAAACAGCCACCCA
This sequence comes from Huso huso, assembly GCA_036884735.1. Lineage (NCBI taxonomy): Eukaryota > Metazoa > Chordata > Actinopteri > Acipenseriformes > Acipenseridae > Huso > Huso huso. Next base: position 29,827 of record JAHFZB010000689.1, read on the forward strand.
GACCAGAACGATGTATAGTGTGCATGGTGCATTGTCAATGCAAGTCTGACTGTATATTAAACGGAGTGAGAATGCACCTGCAACGTTTTGGCTTCGACTGCTGCTTGATTCACAGAAACGACAATGTTGATACTCTGACTCTTCTTCTTAAAATGCATGTTAAAATGCGGAATGTTTTCAAATTCCATGAATTGCAGGTCTGTACAGAACAAGACGACTATCTGGTCTCACAAATGTTGCTGGTTCTCGTAGAACAAAGAAGAGTTTGATCAACTATGTCATTCATGCCGCAAAGCTCAGGTGGGCGATCGTTAGGTTGAATATCTAAATTTCCCGGGTTATATCCCGAGTTTTGACAGATGTCAGGTTTATTTTTATACCTACAGAATCACAGGTACAAATATTGGTAGCAAAGTTTATGCTTTTCAAACTGTGCACGAAAGGGGGTGCCCAAATCAGAATGAAAGTCACGGGGGAGGAATCAAACATCGCAAAAAGAAAAATACACTGCATTAAACAAATCATTTGGAGCGGTAAAATGAGCAATCCAGGTTCAATTCATTGTTTTGCTCTTCGATGGCAGCAGTGTAAAAAATGACCTGCACATTTTCTCTGCTGGCTTCGGGTAGCAAACAAGAAGCAGTGTTTTCCCATATGATCCAGTGGTTACGATTCCCGTTTTTCACCCAGGTGACCAGGGTTCAACTCCCTGTATGAGAATTCATTTATTTACTTGTGGAGGTAATTGTCGATTAAAGGATTGAAAATGAAACCCCACATTGTAGGATGGGGAAATTTATAACTAGTGACCATTATAAAAAAATAATGTTTGCTTATGTTAGATGCAAGAGAGCGAGACAGATAGATTTGCATCTTGCTATCCCATCACTCCTATGTGCACCAAAGCAATGACGGTCTATACTTCAGTTCATATATAATCGGAATAAAAAATGGACTCTGTTGCATTGTGAGGTTGCAGTGTCGATAATATAAACCCCTACGTTTGAGGGTTCATTTAACTGTACTTATTATATAGCAGAAACTTGCCCACCGGCAAGTCAAATGTCTTGCTGTAGGGGGTAGCATTTAGTTATCCCAAGTTCTTTAGCTTTGCGCAGTGGCAGTATCATAGCCCATGAGGTTGGTCCGAGGCGTGATTATTGCTAGTTGAAAACTTTAACCAATACCCCGCCGTGGTGACTTGAAATATAGTCGCCGCTGGCAATTTTTGACAGTCTCACAGAGTCTGCTATCATGTAGTTGAAAGAACAGAACAAATGTTGACGCTTTGACATTCTGGGTTTGGTTTTGTATTCTACTGATTGGGCACAACATTTGAGTTGATCTTTTTTCTTTATAACATACAAGTGTATTTACAAGGTTAGGGGCCGTTTCTCCTGTTGTGTCAATTATATTACTATGCAGTTGGCAGGCATTCGAACGCAAGCTAACAAAGCATCATCTTCATTTTACAAAACACGGGGCTTTCGACGCGGGAGAA
>JAHFZB010000690.1:0-31321 GCA_036884735.1 Huso huso
TTTTGGGCTCCAGTGCCTTCATCAGTGTTGTGAAACTGAACTGAGTTAACAGACCAGCGTCTGGGAGCTCTAGTGCCTTCATCAGTGCTATTGAAACTAGCTGAGTCAAGCAGACCAGCGTTTGAGCTCCAGTGCCTTCATCAAACTACTGAAACTGAACTGGTCAAGCAGACCAGCATCTGGGCTCCAGTGCCTTCATCAGAGCTACTGGAAACTGACACTGAGTCAAGCAGACCAGCGTTTGGGCTCCAGTGCCTTCATCAGAGCTACTGAAGCAGAACGGGTAAAACAGACCAGCGTTTGGGCTCCAGTCCTTCATCGGTGTTATTGAGATGAAGCTGGAAGAGATGGCTGGTTCCTGCACTCCCTGCCCCCTCACAGGAGCAGGCTGTTGGGATGATTAGGAAGCAGGAAGCGTGTGACGAGATACCAACCAGCAGGGGAGGAGTGCGAAATTAAACTCTCAACCTGCATTGCTTTACTGTGTGTGTGTTTCTCAGTGTGTGTGTGTGCAGCTCAGTGTGTGTGTGTGCATCTCTCAATGTGTGTTATGTGCGGCTCCAGTGTGTGTGTGCATCTCAGTGTGTGTGTGTGCTTACGGCTCAGTGTGTGCATCTCAATGTGTGCACATACGGCTCAGTGTGTGTGTGTGTGTCTCGAAGTGTGTGTGTGTAACGGCTATTGTGTGTGTATGCGCATCTCAGTGTGTAATGTGCGGCTTAGTTTGTGTGCATCAGTGTATCGCGTCGCGGCTCAGTGTGTGTGCATCTCAGTGTGTGCATAATGCTGACTCCAGTGTATTATTATTAATGCGACTTCTATTGTGTGTGCGCATCTCAGTGTAATATGCGTCGCGACTCAGTGTGTGTGTGTATTGTTTTTGTGTGCGTGCCTCTGTGTGTGTGTGTGATACTCAGTGTGTGTGTGTGTGTGTGCGCGTGTATTTGCGTGTGCGTGCCTCTCTGTTTGTGTCTCTGTTTTTAAGCAGCCGCCTCTCAGGCCTTTTCAATGAAAGCTTCTTTCCCAGGAAATCCTGCTTCTGTTCTGGTCAAAAAGACTAATCAAAAACGCGCTCGTCAGGAGGCATCTGTTTGAAACAGTGTCCGGGTTCTGAGGGGTTAACGGGTCCCCCCACGACAGCCCGAGGGGGGGGGGCAGTGTGGTCTCGGATTCTGTGATCACAGTCCTTCACTTCACCACCTTTTTAAAATACAATCTGCCAATTGAATTGGATGCTGGGCCTCTCTGTCTCGCTGCCTCTCTGTCTCACTTTCTGTGGTGAGCTGAGGAGGGACTGGGAGGGAGGGGAGACAGTGTGGCTCTAGTGGTTAGAGCTGAGAGGGGACAGGGGAAAACCAGGAGGAAAAGAGCAGACAGGCAGCTCCAGCTATACTGCAAACCAGCCATCAGCCTGCTAGTGGTTTTGTGGAGAGAGAGAGAGAGAGAGAGAGAGAGGGAGAGAGAGAGGTAGAGGGGAGGCTGGCTGTGCTGCAGTGAGTCAGTGGTGAGTGATTGCTCAGTTGATCACGTTGTGTATGGTGTGAGTGACAGACGAATCATTACAACCACAACTGCAGCAGACTGAGACCTGCCTGCCTGCCTGCCTGCCTGCCTGCCTGCCTGCCTGCCTGTCCTGGCTTGAGGGAGTTGTTGGCACTCAGGGGCTGATTCTCTCGTAAGAGGAAGGAAGGTGTTTTCTCAAGCTCTCTAGCTCTCTCTCTCTCCCCTCCTACCCCAGAGAGGATCCGGATCCTGAGAATTCAGCTGCCGGGGCTGGAGGGGTTAGTTTTGGAAAAGTGTGTGTGTGTGAGTGTGTGAATGCGTGAGTCCTTCTTGTGCATTGCCCCAAAAACAACAGATTCTCATCTCTTCAAGCTGGGTTCACAACGCTTGACGTTCGGTGGAGATCAGAAAAAAAAAAAAAAAATATATTTTTTGTATCTTTTCGTTGATCTAGTCACTTTCTTTAGCTGATCTTTGTTAGATCAAAAGATTTGACAGAAAAAGATCTCCCTGGGCGTGAATCATTATCACTAATGCACTTGACTCTGTGCTATGCCTTTTCTAAACCTCTGCATCACCTCCTTCAGTCACTGTGTGTGTCACTGCATCATCTTCACTGTGTGTCACTGCATCATCTTCTCTGTGTGTCACTGCATCATCTTAACTGTGTGTCACTGCATCATCTTCTCTGTGTGTCACTTTGCATCATCTTCATTGTGTCACTGCATCATCTTCACTGTGTGTCACTGCATCATCTTCACTGTGTCCTTACATCATCTTCACTGTATCTTTCATCATCTTCACTGTGTCACTGCGCTCATCTTCACTGTCTGCATCATCTTCATCTGCATCATCTTCACTGTGTCACTGCATCATCTTCACTGTGTATCACTGCATCATCTTCACTGTGTATCCTGCATCATCTTCACTGTGTGTCACTGCATCATCTTCACTGTATCCTTCATCATCATCTTCACTGTGTGAAAAACACAAGGAGAGAAGAGGAGAGGAGAGAGAGAGGAGTGTGTGTCATTTGTCATTGGGGGAATTTACACTGAAGACACTAAGAAAAGACTTTAGTGTGTCAGTGTCAAAGTGTGCTTTCAGTGTGCATTCCTTCTTCTTGAGCTCTGTGCCGAATAGTGTTTGTCTGTGTTCAATCTTTCTGTCTTGAGCTCTGAGTTTTCAGGTGTGTCGTGCAGTGTCATCTTCTTGACTGAAGCTTGTGTGTATCACTGAGCTTGTGTGTGTATCCTGTCTTGGAAAAGTGTGACTTCTTGGGGTCATTGAAACGTTTGCCGTCTTGACTGTGTTTGGGGTCACTGAAGACACTGGGAAAGACTTTCTGTGTGGAAACGTTTACCATTGAATTTACACTGAAGACACTGAAAGTGTGTATCTTCGTCTTCTAGTGGAAACGTTTGTCATTGGGAGACAGTGTGTCGGTGTGGGAGCAGGGGGACCGGACTCTGAGGACAGAGGACAGAGGGGCAGAGGGGACAATAGCAGGAAACCGGTCCGCTCGCTCAGGCATTGTTTCACTTCACAGACGCAGGGAAGCCGCTCCGCTCCCACACTGGAGAGCGAGCAGCAAAAAACACAAGGAGAGGAGGAGAGAGGAGGCGTGTGTCAGTGTGCTTTCGGTGTGTATATTTCTGTCTTGAGCTCTGTGTTTGGGGTCAGTGTGTCGGTGTGCTTTCAGTGTGTATCTTTCTGTCTTGAGCTCTGTGTTTGGGGTCCAGTGTGTCGGGTGTGCTTTCAGTGTGTATCTTTCTGTCTTGAGCTCTGTGTTTTGGGGTCCAGTGTGTCGGTGTGCTTTCAGTGTGTATCTTTTCTGTCTTGAGCTCTGTGTTTGGGGTCCAGTGTGTCGGTGTGCTTTCAGCTTTCGGTGTGTATGTGTTTTTCTGTCTTGAGCTCTGTGTTTTTTGGGGTGTTTGGGGTCAATGATAAATTGTGCTTTCAGGTGTGTATCTTTCTGTCTTGAGCTCTGTGTTTGGGGTCAGTATTCGGTGACTTTCAGTGTGTGCTTTTTCTGTCTTGAGCTCTCTGTGTTTGGGGTCAGTGTGTGGGAGGTTTGCTTTCAGTGTGTATATATTTCTGTCTTGAGCTCTGTGTTTAGGGGTCCAGTGTGCCGGTGTGTGCTTTCAGTGTGTATCTTTCTGTCTTGAGCTCTGAGTTTGGGGTCAGTGTGTCAGTGTGCTTTCAGTGTGTATATTTCTGTCTTGAGCTCTGTGTTTGGGGTCAGTGTGTCGGTTTGCTTTCAGTGTGTATATTTTCTGTCTTGAGCTCTGTGTTTAGGGTTTTCAGTGTGTGGGGTATTACTTTCAGTGTGTATATTTCTGTCTTGAGCTCTCTGTGTTTGGGGTCAGTATTAATAAATTATTGCTTTTCAGTGTGTATATTTCTGTCTTGAGCTCTGAGTTTGAGGTCAGTGTGTTATTGTGCTTTTTTCAGTGTATCTTTCTGTCTTGAGCTCTGTGTTTGGGGTCAGTGTGTAAATTGTGCTTTTCAGTGTGTATCTTTCTGTCTTGAGCTCTGTGTTTGGGGTCAGTGTGTGGTGTACTTTCGGTGTGTATCTTTCTGTCTTGAGCTCTGTGTTTGGGGTCAGTGTGTCGGTGTGCTTTCCAGTGTGTATATTTCTGTCTTGAGCTCTGAGTTTGGGGTCCAGTGTGTCGGTGTGCTTTCAGTGTGTATCTTTTCTGTCTTGAGCTCTGTGTTTGGGGTCAGTGTGTCGGTGTGCTTTCGTGTGTATCTTTTCTGTCTTGAGCTCTGTTTTAGGGGTCGAAGATGTGATTATTACTTTTCAGTGTGTATATTTCTGTCTTAGGAAAGCTCTGTGTTTGGGGTCCGGGTAATTAGGTGTTATTGCTTTCAGTGTGTATATTTCTGTCTTGAGCTCTGTGTTTTTTGGGGTCAGTGTGTCGGTGTACTTTCAGTGTGTATCTTTCTGTCTTGAGCTCTGTGTTTGGGGTCAGTGTGTGGTGTGCTTTCAGTGGTAGCCTCTTTCTGTCTTGGCTCTGTGTTTTTTGGGGTCCAGTGTGTCGGTGTGCTTTCAGTGTGTATCTTTCTGTCTTGAGCTCTGTGTTTTTCAGGTGTCAATTATGCTTTCGAGGTACTTTTGTATCTCTTTCTGTCTTGAGCTAAAGTTTGGGGTTGTGGTCGGTGTACTTTCAGTGTGTATATTTCTGTCTTGAAGCTCTGTGTTTGGGGTCAGTATTGACCGGTGTGCTTTCAGTGTGTATCTTTCTGTCTTGAGCTCTGTGTTTGGGGTCAGTGTGTGGTGTGCTTTCGTGTGTATCTTTCTGTGCTCTGTGTTTGTGGGTCAGTGTGTGGTGTGCTTTCAGTGTGTATCTTTTCTGTCTTGAGCTCTGAGTTTGGGGGGGGGTCAGTGTCGTGGTTATTAACTTTCAGTGTGTATATTTCTGCCCTCACAAGCATCGTCATGAGAATTCCCTTCAAAGCATAAACAAACCTGAACACAGTTGAGTACTTGGGAGCTGACCCCTGACCTCTGACCCTGTCTCCCCCGCAGGTGTGTCACCACCCGGACTGCCAGGCGCTGAACAGCCACACCCCCCTGAACCTGTGTGAGTCATGTGACTCCCGCTGTCACCGCGAGCAGCCTGGAGACAGCATGCACTACGACAGACACCCCTGCTTCCACCTGCAGCCACAAGGTGAGAGAGAGAGAGAGGGGAGATATAGAGGGGAAAGAGAGGCATGGACAGGAGAGAGAGGGGAGATATAGAGGGGAAAGAGAGGCATGGACAGGAGAGAGAGAGAGGAAAACGAGGGGACTGGTAACTTTATCACTTTCATTGTGAGTGAATATATAATACATGATTCCTGAGTCTGCAGCTAGGTGTCTGTGTTGCACTGTTCCATGAAAGGCAGTGCCCCTGTCTCCTCGTTACTGCTTCTCACTGCACAGCTATTTCAACTAAATCACATAGTCCCCATGTTAGCAGGCTGGTTATTAAATCGACTCTGCCATAGGAAACAGTGCAGCTCAATAGGAAACAGTGCAGCTCAGTTGGAAACAGTGCATCTCAATAGGAAACAGTGCAGCTCAATAGGAAACAGTGCATCTCAATAGGAAACAGTGCATCTCAATAGGAAACAGTGCAGCTCAGTAGGAAACAGTGCAGCTCAATAGGAAACAGTGCATCTCAATAGGAAACAGTGCAGCTCAGTCCTCACTGTCACAGGAAACAGTGCAGCTCAGTTGGAAACAGTGCATCTCAATAGGAAACAGTGCATCTCAATAGGAAACAGTGCATCTCAATAGGAAACAGTGCATCTCAATAGGAAACAGTGCAGCTCAGTAGGAAACAGTGCAGCTCAATAGGAAACAGTGCAGCTCAATAGGAAACAGTGCAGCTCAGTAGGAAACAGTGCAGCTCAATAGGAAACAGTGCATCTCAATAGGAAACAGTGCAGCTCAGTCCTCACTGTCACAGGAAACAGTGCAGCTCAGTTGGAAACAGTGCAGCTCAATAGGAAACAGTGCAGCTCAGTTGGAAACAGTGCAGCTCAGTAGGAAACAGTGCAGCTCAGTAGGAAACAGTGCAGCTCAGTCCTCACTGTCACAGGAAACAGTGCAGCTGAGTAGGAAACAGTGCAGCTCAATAGGAAACAGTGCAGCTCAGTCCTCACTGTCACAGGAAACAGTGCAGCTCAGTTGGAAACAGTGCAGCTCAGTAGTGCTCGAGTCAGCAGGCTGGTACTGAATCAAGCACAGCTGATCTCCTGGCTCCGTTCCCTCCTGTGTTTCTCTTGCTGTGTTTGTGACTGTGTGCTTCCTTCTGGTTGCTGGGTTCGATCCCTGGGCTGAAAGCGTGTCGTGGTCCCCTGCCCCCCCCTTTCCAGCCCCTGACCTGGAGGAGGAGGAGGAGGGGGAGTGGGGAGGCGACACTGGCAAGGGGTGAGAGGCAGCTACAGATTGACAGTGCTGGAGGCGTTGCTCTCAAAACCTCTTCTTTCTTTCGTTCTTTCTTTCTTTCTCTGAGCGGCTCCGCAGTGGGATTAAAAGCATTGTTTAATTTTATTTTTTATTTATTTTTTATTTAGTAACTGATTTGTTTTGCCTCCTCTGCAGGGATACAAAAAAAAAGCGCAAGCGTTAAGCTAGAAAAAAACCTTGGCGGAGACACTGATGTGAGTTACTGTGTGTGTGTGTGTGTGTGTGTGTGTGTGTGTGTGTGTGGCGGGGGGGGGGGTGTAGGGGTGTGGGTGTGCGTGGGGGTGTGTGTCTGTGTGTCTGTGTGTGTGTGTGTGGCGGGGGGGGGGGGGTGTGGGTGTGTGCGTTGGGGTGTGTGTGTGTGTGTGGCGAGGGGAGGGTATGCAGTGGGTTGCCTGACTCTGACGCTGCTCTGTCGCCCCCTGCAGGATCCCAGTAAGGAGTGCTTCACTCTGAAGTTCGACCTGAATGTGGACATCGAGTCTGAGATCGTCCCTGCCATGAAGAAGAAGACACTCAGGTGAGTGAGAGTGCGAGTGTGCACTCTGCAGTGTGAGTGTGTTTCAGCTCTCACCCCCTCGCTGCTTCTTTTCAGGGAGGTCCTGTGTGTGTGTGTGTGTGTGTGTGTGTGTGTGTGTGTGTGTGTGTGTGTGTGTGTGTTTCAGCTCTCACCCCCTCTCTGCTTTTTTTCAGGGAGGTTCTGTGCCCTGTGTTCGAGAGGAAGGGGATTGAGCTGGGGAAGGTGGATCTGTTTCTTGACCAGTCCAACACGCCGCTGTCTCTTGGGTTCGAGGCGTACAGATTCGGGGGGCACTACCTCAAGATCAGAGGTAGGGGGCATCGTCCTCATAGTGAAACCAGGACTGGATCACACCACGCTGTAGTGGGAGTGTCTTACTCCCATCCCTGTGACGCTCCTCCCCTCTTCCCTCTCCCCTCTGCATCACTGCCTTCTACACTCCCAGAGTCTTCCCAGATTGCATTGCAAATTCCACCGTTTGTTTTGCGGGAAATGTGTCTCCTGCAGGGGTCTGTTTCCTGGGAATGTGAGGGGAGGGAGAGAGGGGGAGGGAATGAGCCTTGAAGACAGAGAGAGAGCATTCCTTGAATGGTGTCATGCTGGCAGCCCCCAGCACTGCAGCAGCACACGCTCCTCAGCACAGCCTCTCCGATTGGCTGTGTCAGCAGCTCATTAGCATACAGGTGTTGTGTTTCCTGCAGCTCTGTGTGTGAGTGTGCAGGTGGAGAGGCTTGTCTGTATTGTCTGCGCTCCGCATTGTCATCCAGAGGCAGGCTGTCTGTGCTGTAGGGGGCTGCAGCTGCTGGTAACACAGGCGACTGGACACGGTAATACTGCTCCTCTCCTCCATCCCCATCTCCATCTCTCTCTCTCTCTCTCTACCTTCTCCCTCAATGTCACTCTCTCCATCTCCCTGGCTCTCTATCCCTCCCTCTATCCCCTTCATCTGTCCATGTCCCTCTTCCTCTCTCTCTCCCTTCTCCCTCAACGTCACTCTCTCCATCTCTCTCTTCTTTTCCCGATGGTTCGAGTGGGCCCCTCTCGTTCTGGATTGTTTCTGCCGTTCCTGACTCTGTGTGTCTCTGTCTCTCAGCCAAGCCCGGGGACGAGGTGAAGGTGGAGAAGGCTGTGAAGGAATTCCGCTCGCTCAGTCTGCCCAGCATGAGGGGCTCCTCCGGACCACCCCCCTACATCGTGTCCCCTGCCAGCGAGGCGCCAGGCGGGCAACCAGGGGGAGGAGGGACAGCAGCGAGGTCATGGTGGGTGAGACAGTGTGTTACAGTGCAGCACAGTGCAATGTGATGCAGCACAGTACAAACTGTGAGATGCCAGGTGGACAGAAGAATATCACAGCCAAGTGTAATAAAAGCACAGTGAAAGCATGGGGAAAGCACAAGAGGTCTGGTAAAAGCATAGGGAAGCATTGTAAAGCACAGAGGTCTGGTAAAACATAGGGAAGCATTGTAAAACACAGAGGTCTGGTAAAAGCATGAAACATTGCCAAAGCACAGAGGTCTGGTAAAACATAGGGAAGCATTGTAAAGCACAGAGAGGTGTGGTAAAACATAGGGAAGCATTATGCACAGAGGTCTGAGTAAAAACATAGGGAAGCATTGTAAAACACAGAGGTCTGGTAAAGCATAGGGAGGCATTAGCCAAAAGCACAGAGGTCTAAAGCATTTAAAAGCATAGAAACGTGCATTGTAAAGTACAGAGGGTCTGGTAAAACATGGGGAAACATTGTAAAAGCACAGAGGGTCTGGTAAAGCATAAGGGAAGCATTGTAAAAGCACAAGAGGTCTGGTAAAGCATATTAATAAACATGGCAAACCAGGGTAAATGTATAACCATGGCAAAACTGGTGTCTGTGTCACTGTGTGTGTGTGATTCAATCTCTGTGAGCCTCGCACACCCTCCGTATATTTCCTAATAACACTGGTGGATTTTTGGGAAGGCAGAGGAAGGCTTTTGTGTTTCCTGACTTACGGCTCTGGATCACTGTGACTCACTGAGACTGGCAGCACCCTTTCCGGGAGGCTGATCTCCACCCCAGCCGAACACAGCCTACCTGACCTCCTCCCAGCAGAACAACCTACCACAGCCTCCTCCCAGCCGAGAGACACAGCTACCTGATCTCCTCCCAGCCTGAGCACAGCCTACCTGATCTCCTCCCAGCCTGAGCACAGCCTGCACCTGAGTCTCCTCCCAGCCGGGCACAGCCTACCTGATCTCCCTCCCAGCCTGAGCACAGCCTACCTGATCTCCTCCCAGCCTGGGCACAAGCCTGCCTGATCTCCTCCCCAGCCGGGCACAGCCTGCCTGATCCCTCCCAGCGGACACAGCCTACCACAGTCTCCTCCCCAGCCTACCTGGTCTCCTCCCCGGCAGGGGCACAGCCTACCTGATCTCCTCCCAGCCCACCCTGAGTCTCCTCCCCAGCCCAGGAACAGCCTACCTGATCTCACTCCCCAGCGGGCACAGCCTACCTGCGGGCAGGGGAGTGAGTCCTGGTGACCCGGCTTTTCCGCGTGAAGAACAGCACCCACAGTCCAAAACACAGCAGCACCAGCCCGGGTTTGTAACAGACAGTGATTCCAGGAATTGTCCAGGGTCGTTATTCCGGGATAGCAGGGTGCAGTTTGCATCCTGTATATTTGCATGTCAGTGAAATCCAGCACAGAGAGGCAGCCCCCAGCACTCTGCATGCACTCACAGGCTGAGATTGAGACTGGAGAGTTGAATACCTTTAACACTGCAGAGCTGTATAGAGGTCTGTAGGACAGGTCTGGGGTATGACTGTAATGGGCACAGCATATCCTGTTTGTTTCAGCCCCACAGTGAGACGATGGTTGAGTTGTTTGACAGGTGTTTGGTGTGGGGGGTTGATCTGCTTGTACAGTACTTTACATTGGCGCGGTTGAAGTCCATGCTGATAAACCTGTTTTACTGCTTTCCTTCCACTAGTGAGACAATCAACAGCACTGCTGCTGTGGAGTGTGAAGGAGTGTGTGTGTGTGTGTGTGTGTGTGTGTATGCTTTACCAGACCTCTCTATGCTTTACAATGCTTCTCTATGCTTTACCAGACCTCGCTGTGCTTTACAATGCTTCCCTATGCTTTTACCAGACCTCTGCTTTTTACCAATGCTTTCCTATGCTTTTACTGGACCTCTCTGTGGCATAATGCTTCCCTATGCTTTACCAGACCTCTCTGCTTTTACAATGGCACCTATGCTTTACCAGACCTCTCTGTGCTTTTACAATGCTTCCCTATGCTTTTACCAGACCTCTGTGCTTTACAATGCTTCCTATGCTTCACTAGACTCTCTGTGCTTTACAATGTATCCCCATGCTTTACCAGACCTCTCACCAGTGGCACAATAATCCACAATAACACCATGCCTCTGTGCTTACAATGCTTTGCCTATGCTTTACCGAAGGACCTCTGTGCTTTACAATGCTACCACTGTTTTACCGGACCTCTGTTGCTTACAATCGGCACCACAATGGCTGCCACCACATCTCTGGTGGCTGTAATTAGCTCCTTCCTGCCGGACCTCTTGTTACCAGTGGCTACCTCTCTGTGCTTACAATGCTTCCCTATGCTTTACCGGACCTCTCTGTGCTTTACAATGCTTCCTGTGCTTTACCAGACCTCTCTGTGCTTTACAATGCTTCCCTGTGCTTTACCGGACCTCTCTGTGTTTTACAATGCACCCCTATGCTTTTTGCCGCCTCTCTGTGCTTTTACAGTGGCTTCAATGCTTTTGCCGGACCTCTCTGTGCTTTACAGTAAAACCACCTATGCTTTACCGGACCTCTCTGTGCTTACAATGGCTTCCTATGCTTTACCAGACCTCTTGTGCTTTTACAGTGCTTCCTATGGCTACCGGGACACCTCTGTGCTTACAATGCTTCCCTATGCTTTACCAGACCTCTCTGTGCTTTACAATGCTTCCCTATGCTTTTACCACACCTCTCTGTGCTTTACAATGCTTCCCAATGCTTTACCAGACCTCTCTGTGCTAGGTGTTCTGTGCAGTGAGGCTGTGTGGGTGGGCAGGGCTGCAATCGAGGTGCAGGGTGTTCAGGTCGCTGTTTGTTAAAAATGAGCTTCCCTGAGTGTTTGAGGTTATGAGTGACTTATTGAAGAGCGGCTCGCTGGGTTAAACTCTTTGCCCCGTGGTTATTTTGTTGTGCCCCAGCTCCGAGCAGGTCAGGCCGGACTGCACCTGGAAATAAGCACTTGATCGTGAATGATCAGTGAGTGCTGCTGAGAGAGCGGGGTGAGAAGAAACTCATTGTCCTGTTTTTAGATTGTTTTACTTTCATCTGATTTCTGGAGTTCTCTTCCGGGAAAAGGCTTCACTTTCGATGTTGTCTGCGCACTGACAATTGAGCACCACGGACAGTGTACCCCAGGAAGAACTCAGACTGCCCCTAGCTGTGTGGAAGGGGAGAGGCAGGGGACTCAGAGGTCACTAGCTGTGGGTCCAGCGGCTCTCCTGGACTTGTAGGATTTGGGGATTATTTATTGATTGATTGATTTATTCTCTATTTCTTCCTGCTTCCTGGAATTCGTGACTCGTGTGTGTGAACTCGGAGAGATGTTTGTTTACCAGGGGCCTCGTTGCTTGGGTAACAGGTAATCTCTTGTAGTTCTGAACCTTGACAGGACTGGGGCTGGGCAGTAGAGTTTCTAACCCTGCGCGGGAGTCCTGAAAGAGCAGCCTGGCAGCCCAGCTCCGCCATGCCCAACTTCAGAACTGACACCTGGATGGGTGCTGCACGGAGCACCACAGGTCGTCCTCACACACTGCAGCCCCCTGGGAGGCTGCACCTCCCAGGGAGGGAGGCGGGACAGGCAGCCCCCGGACTGGGTGGCAGAAGTAGAGGTGCAGCGGGTTCAGGAGGCCCCTGCCCAAAACAACAGAGCCAGCGGGACGGGGACAGAAAAAGGACTGGCAGACACAGAGAAGCAGAGGGGCACAGGAGCGGGACAGAGGTATCAGGTCATGAGAATAACTCAGGACGTCTCAATGAGGGAGGCAGGCAGGCAGGCAGGCAGACAGACAGGCAGGCAGGGGAGACAGACAGGGGCGGACGGACAGAGGCAGGCAGAGACAGGCAGGAGGCGGACAGACAGGCAGGCAGGGAGACAGGCAGACAGGCAGGCAGACTGACAGGCAGGGGAGACAGGCAGACAGGCAGGCAGGCAGACAGACTTGCTATCTGGGTAGGAATTGCAATTGCTCAAAAGGCCAGTGGATAATCTTAAAGCTGCTAATCTGGGTTGAGTTTCAGTTTGGTTTAGTTTTGCTTGCATTGACTTATTTTATAATTTTTGTTATTATTTTTGATGTAAGCTTTTGACAGCTTTTTAAAAGTAGTTCTGCTGCAGGATCAAGCTGCCGTCTTTAGGAGTTATTTATTGACTTGGGTGTGGATTATTAGAATTAAAATCTGTTTCTTCTGCAATCCCACGTGGTGTCTGGGCGTGTGTTTGTTTGCCCCTCGCTTTTGTGATGATCGCTGTTTGTTTCTCCGGTGGTGTCTGAGCAGCTGAGGGATATGGACGGGTCTCTGGAATGGTCATGCTTGTGGTTTTGCTCCAGTTTTGGTGTGTTTTTTCACAGAATGGTTTAAATACCTGTTATTCTTTCCTTACAGTGCTGCATTCTCTGGGCATTGTTAATGGAGGGAGGAGAGGACACAGCTCTGCATTGGAACTCTCCTGCAGTCGTTCAGCACTGGTGGGGTTTTATCAAAAGCAGAGGCTGTGTGATTCGAAGATAGAGCTGCTTGGTTCCTCAGTCACAACTAAACAGCGCTTTCTCTTTCTATTGAGGTGTGTGGAGAGGCGGCTGGAGGATTTGGGGAATCGCGGTGGTGTGTGTTGTGGAGGAGTTTATACATTAGTCTGGCGGGGATGTACAGAGTGGTGATGTGTCTCTGTGATGATTTGGGATCGTTGATGTGTTTGATCCTCTGATGTCAGTGATGATTTGGGATCGTTGTGTGTTTGATCCTGATGTGTCTGTGTCCTCTCTCAGCACGGTGTTCAGTGATGATTTGATGTCAGGATCGTTGATGTGTTTGATCTGATGTGTTTGTCTGCAGGTGTCCACTTTCTCTCTCAAACGGTGTTCAGTGTTTTGGGATCGTTGATGTGTTTGATCTCTGATGTCTGGTGTCCTGTTCTCAGCACGGTGTTCAGTGATGATTTAGGATCGTTGATGTGTTTGATCTCCTGGTCTCTCTCTCTCTTATACGGTGTTCAGTGATGATTTGGGATCGTTGATGTGTTTGATCTCTGATGTCTGGTGTCCTGTTCTCTCTCAGACACGTTGATTGTTTCATGTGATGATTTGGGATCAGTTGGTGTGTTTGATCTCTGATGTCTGGTGTCACTCTCTCTCGGTGTTCAGTGTTGACGGGGATCGTTGGTGTGTTCACTCCCTGATGTCTGTGTCCACGGTGTTCAGTGTTGATTTGGGATCCGTTCAGCACGGTGTGTTTGATCTCTGATGTCTGGGTGTCCCTCTCTCTCCAACGATTGTTCAGTGTTGATTTGGGATCGTTGATGTGTTTGATCTCTGATGTCTGGGTGTTCCTCTCTCTCTCGGATGGTTTGTTCGTGTTGATTTCAGGATCGTTGGTGTGTTTGATCTCTGATGTCTGATGTCCTCTCTCTCAGCACGGTGTTCAGTGTTGATTTGGGATCGTTGATGTGTTTGATCTCTGATGTCTGGTGTCCTCTCTCTCTCTCAGCGGTGTTCAGTGATGATTTGGGATCGTTGATGTGTTTGATCTCTGATGTCTGGTGGGTCCACTCTCTCTCAGCACGGTGTTCAGTGATGATTTGGGATCGTTGATGTGTTTGATCTCTGATGTCTGGTGTCCTCTCTCTCAGCACGGTGTTCAGTGTTGATTTGGGATCGTTGATGTGTTTGATCTCTGATGTCGTTCGTGTTGATTTGGGATCCACTCTCTCTCTTACGGTGTTCAGTGTTGATTTGGGATCGTTGATGTGTTTGATCTCTGATGTCTGGTGTCCACTCTCTCTCAGCACGGTGTTCAGTGTTGATTTTTTGGGATGGTGTCCACTCTCAGTTGCCCAGCATGTTTGATCTCTGATGTCTGGTGTCCCTCTCTCTCTCGCCTTACGGTGTTCAGTGTTGATTTAGGATGTTGATGTGTTTTGATCTCTGAACCACGGTGTCTCTCTCTCCTTACACGGTGTTCAGTGTTGATTTGTGTTTGATCGTTGATCAACGTGTTTGATCTCTGATGTCTGGTGTCCCTCTCTCTCAACCACGGTGTTCAGTGTTGATTTGGGATCGTTGATGTGTTTGATCTCTGATGTCTGTTGTCCACTCTCTCTCTCCAACACGGTGTTCAGTGTTGATTTGGGATCGATTTGATGTGTTTGATCTCTGATGTCTGGTGTCCCTCTCTCTCAGCACGGTGTTCGATTGTTCAGTGTTGATTTGGGATCGTTGATGTGTTTGATCTCTGATGTCTGATTGTCCTCTCTCTCTCACGGTGTTCAGTGTTGATTCATGTTTGATCTCGATTTTCAGCACGGTGTTCAAAGGACGATTGTTGCGTCCCTCTCTCTCAGCACGTGTCAGTGTTGATTTGGGATTTGGGATCTGATGATGGTGTTCTCTCTCAGCACGGTGTTCAGTGTTGATTTGGGATGTGATGTGTTTCTCTCTCAACACGGTGTTCAGTGTTGATTTGTGATGAATTGGGATGTTTGATGTTTCTGATGTCTGTGTCCTCTCTCTCTCAGCACGGTGTTCAGTGATTTTGGGATGTTGATGTGTTTGATCTCTGATGTCTGGTGTCCACTCTCTCTCAGCACGGTGTTCAGTGTTGATTTGGGATGAATTGATGTGTTTGATCTCTGATGTCTGGTGTCCCTCTCTCTCAGCACGGTGTGTTCAGTGTTGATTTGGATCGGGATGTTTGATGATGTTTGATCTCTGATGTCTGATTGTGTTTGATCTCTCTCTCAGATTGTTCAGTGTTGATTTGGGATACGTTGATGTGTTTGATCTCTGATGTCTCAGCACGGTGTCCCTCTCTCTCTTGATGTTTGTGTTCAGGTGATGATTTGGGATGCTGATTTGGGTTGATGTGTTTGTTTGTCTCTGATGTCAGCAATTGTCAGGGATGATTGGGGATGTTGATGTGTTTCTCTCTCCTTGCACGGTGTTCCAGTGATGATTTGGGATCGTTCAGCACGGTGTGTTTGATCTCTGACAATTATTCAGCACGGTGTCGTTGATGTTTGATCTCTCTCAACCACGGTGTTCCATTGATGATTTGGGATGTCTGGTGTCCATTCAGACGGTGTTGTTTGATCTCTGATGTGATGTGTTTGTGTCCACTCTCTCTCAGCACGGTGTTCAGTGATGATTTGGGATCTCGATGTTGATGTGTTGATCTCTGATGTCTGGGTGTCCACTCTCTCTCAGCACGATTGTTCGAAGTGTTGATTTGGGATCGTTGATGTGTTTGATCTCTGATGTCTGGTGTCCTCTCTCTCAACGATTGTTCAGATCATTGAGTTGATTTCTGGGATAGATTGATGTGTTTGATCTCTGATGTTTGATCTCTGATATCTGGTGTCTCTCTCTCTCACGTTTGTTCAGTGTTGATTTGGGATGCGTTGATATAACCTGTTTGATATTTGGGATACTAATTATTCCAATAATTGTCCTCTCTCAGCACGGTGTTCAGTGTTGATTTGGGATCGTTGATGTGTTGATTCTGATGGATGCACGGTGTTGAGTGTTGATTTGGGATCTCTGTTTGATCTCTGATGTCTGGTGTCCACTCTCTCTCTCCACGGTGTTCAGTGATGATTTGGGATGTGTTTGATGTGTTTTGATCTCAGTGTTGATGTCTGGTGTCCTCTCTGTTCCTCTCCAACGCGGTGTTCAGTGTTGATTTGGGATCGTTGATGTGTTTGATCTCTGATGTCTGGTGTCCTCTCTCTCAACACGGTGTTCAGTGATGATTTGGGATATGTCGTTGATGTGTTTGGGATCTCTGATGTCTGGTGTCTGGTGTCACTCTCTCTCAACTTACGGTGTTCAGTGTTGATTTGGGATCGTTGATGTGTTTGATCTCTGATGTCTGGTGTCCACTCTCAGCACAGTCAGTGATGATTTTCGTTGAGTGTTTGATTTGGGGATCGTTGTGTGTTTGATGTGTTTTGATCTCTGATGTCTGGTAATGTTCAATTTGGGATCTCTCTCCTTACGGTGTTCAGTGATGATTTGGGATTGATGTGTTGATCTCTGATGTCAATTGTCCTCTCTCTCAACGGTGTTCAGTGATTTGGGATCGTTGATGTGTTTGATCTCTGATGTCTAGTGTCCCTCTCTCTCAGCACGGTGTTCAGTGATGATTTGGGATCGTTGATGTGTTTGATCTCTGATGTCTGAATCTCTGTGTCCTCTCTCTCTTCAGTGTTGATTTGGGACGATTGTTCAGTGTTGATTTGGGATCGTTGATGTGTTTGATCTCTGATGTCTGGTGTCCCTCTCTCTCATACGGTGTTCAGTGTTGATTTGGGATCGTTGATGTGTTTGATCTCTGATGTCTGGTGTCCACTCTCTCTCAGCACGGTGTTCAGTATTCATGTTCAGTGGCTCTGATTTGGGATCGTTGATGTGTTTGATCTCTGATGTCTGGTGTCCACTCTCTCTCACCGCGGTGTTCAGTATTGATTTGCAGGATCGTTGATGTTTGATTGTTTGATCTCTGATGATCTGATGTGTTTGATCTTGTCCCTCTCTCTCACGGTGTTCACGGATCTCTGATGTCTTCTCAGCACCAGTGGGTTGATGTGTTTGGGATCTGGTGTGTCCTCTCTCTGATGTGTTTGATCTCTGATGTCATTAAATGTTTGTCTGATGTCCTCTCTCTCTCAGCACGGTGTTCAGTGATGATTTGGGATCGTTGATGTGTTTGATCTCTGATGTCTGGTGTCCTCTCTCGTTGATGTGTTTGATCTCTGACACGGTGTTCAGTGTTGATTTGGGATCGTTGATGTGTTTGATCTCTGCACGGTGTTCAGTGTTGATTTGGGTCGTTGATGTGTTTGTCTGATGTCTGGTGTCCTCTCTCTCAGCATGCGGTGTTCAGTGTTGATTTGGGATCGATTGATGTGTTTGATCTCTGATGTCTGATGTTTGTCCTCTCTCTCTCTCATTGATGTTTGATCACGATGTCTGGTGTTCGGTGTTCAGTGTTGATTTGGGATCGTTGATGTGTTTGATCTGTTCCCTCTCTTGTTGTCTGGGATGTGTCTGTTCAGTGATGATGTCCACTCTCTCTCAGCACGGTGTTCAGTGTTGATTTGGGATCGTTATGTTTGATCTCTGATTTGTCTGGTAATCATGTGTTTGATGATGTCTGGTGTCCTCTCTCTCAGCACGGTGTTCAGTGTTGATTTGGGATCGTTGATGGTTTGATCTCTGATGTCTGGTGTCCTCTCTCTCTCAGCACGGTGTTCAGTGTTGATTTGGGACGAATTTGATGTGTTTGATCTCTGATGTCTGGGTGTCCTCTCTCTCTCAGCACGGTGTTCAGTGATGATTTGGGATACATTGATGTGTTTGATCTCTGATGTCTGGTGTTCCTCTCTCTCTCTCATACGGTGTTCAGTGTTGATTTGGGATACGTTCCTGGGATGTGATGATGTCTGGTGTCCTCTCTCTCTCAGCACGGTGTTCAGTGTTGATTTGTGTTTGATCTCTGATGTCTGGTGTCCTCTCTCTCTCTGATGATTGGGGGATGTTTGATCTTGATGTGGTGTCCATCAGCACGGTGTTCACGGTGTTCATTGGGGATCGTTGATGTGTTTGTTGATTTGGGATCGTTGATGTGTTTGATCTGGGATGTCTGTGTTTGTCCACTCTCTCTCAGCACGGTGTTCAGTGTTGATTTGGGATCGTTGATGTGTTTGATCTCTGATGTCTGGTGTCCTCTCTCTCAGCACGGTGTTCAGTGTGATTTGATTTGGGATGTCTGGTGTCCTCTCTCTCAGCACGGTGTTCAGTGTTGATTTGGGATACGTTGATGTGTTTGATCTCTGATGTCTGGTGTCCTCTCTCTCTCAGCACGGTGTTCAGTGTTGATTTGGGATCGTTGATGTGTTTGATCTCTGATGTCTGGTGTCCTCTCTCTCATACGGTGTTCAGTGTTGATTTGGGGGATTGATCTTGATGTGTTGATCTCTCGATGTCTCTGATGTTGGTGTCGTGCACGGTGTTCAGTGATGTTTGATGTGTTTCTCTCTCTCTCTCAGCACGGTGTTCAGTGTTGATTTGGGATCGTTGATGTGTTTGATCTCTGATGTCTGGTGTCCTCTCTCTCTCAGCACGGTGTTCAGTGTTGATTTGGGATCGTTGATGTGTTTGATCTCTGATGTCTGATGGTGTCCCTCTCTCTCAGCACGGTGTTCAGTGTTGATTTGGGATCGTTGATGTGTTTGATCTCTGATGTCTGGTGTCCTCTCTCTGATTTGGGACGTTGGTGATTCTGGTGTCCCTCTCTCTCGGTGTTCAGTGTTGATTTGGGATCGTTGATGTGTTTGATCTCTGATGTCTGGTGTCCCTCTCTCTCTGCACGGTGTTTGTTGATTTGGGATACGTTGATGTGTTTGATCTCTGATGTCTGGTGTCCTCTCTCTCTTGATGTGTTGTTCGACGGTGTTCAGTGTTGATTTTGGGATCGTTGATGTGTTTGATCTCTGATGTCTGGTGTCCACTCTCTCTCAGCACGGTGTTCAGTGTTGATTTGGGATCGTTGATGTCTGATGTGTTTGATGGTCTCTGATGGGTCTGGTGATCTCTGATGTCTCTCTCTCTCTTGGGGTGATTTTCGTTGATGTGTTTGTTGATTTGGGATACGGGTGTTCAGTGATGATTTGGGATACGTTGATGTGTTTGATCTCTGATGTCTGGTGTCCTCTCTCTCAGCACGGTGTTCAGTGTTGATTTGGGATCGTTGATGTGTTTGATCTCTGATGTCTGGTGTCCTCTCTCTCAGCACGGTGTTCAGTGTTGATTTGGGATCGTTGATGTGTTTGATCTCTGATGTCTGATGTGTCCGATGTCCTCTCTCTCAACACGGTGTTCAGTGTTGATTTGGGATACGTTGATGTGTTTGATCTCTGATGTGTCTCTGTCCACGGTGTTCAGTGTTGATTTGGGGATATTCTCTCTCTGACACGGTGTTCCTCTGTTGTTCATTTGGGATCGTTGATGTGTTTGATCTCTGATGTCTGGTGTCCTCTCTCTCTCTCAGTGTTGATTTGGGACATGTTGATGTGTTCAGTGTTGATTCTCTCAGGATGTTGATGTGTTTGATCTCTGATGTTTGGTGTCCTCTCTCTCTCTCTCAGCACGGTGTTCAGTGTTGATTTGGGATCGTTGATGTGTTTGATCTCTGATGTCTGGTGTCCCTCTCTCTCCAGTGTGTTGATTTGGGGTGTTCAGTTTGTTGATTTGGGATCGTTGATGTGTTTGATCTCTGATGTCTGGTGTCCTCTCTCTCTCAGCACGGTGTTCAGTGTTGATTTGGGATCGTTGATGTGTTTGATCTCTGATGTCTGGTGTCCCTCTCTCATACGGTGTTCAGTGTTGATTTGGGATCGTTGATGTGTTTGATCTCTGATGTCTGGTGTCCTCTCTCTCAGCACGGTGTTCAGTGTTGATTTGGGATCGTTGATGTGTTTGATCTCTGTTCATTGTGTCTGGTGTCCTCTCTCTCAGCACGGTGTTCAGTGTTGATTTGGGATCGTTGATGTGTTTGATCTCTGATGTCTGTGTCCTCTCTCTCAGCACGGTGTTCAGTGTTGATTTGGGATCGTTGATGTGTTTGATCTCTGATGTCTGGTGTCTCTCTCTCCTTACGGTGTTCAGTGTTGATTTGGGATCGTTGATGTGTTTGATCTCTGATGTCTGGTGTCCTCTCTCTCTCTCAGCACGGTGTTCAGTGATGATTTGGATTCGTTGATGTGTTTTTGATCTCTGATGTCTGGTGTTTTTCAGTGTTGATTTGGGATCGTTGTGGTGCTGTTTCTGGTTCTCAGCTCTCAAGTTCAGTGTTGATTTGGGATCGTTGATGTGTTTGATCTCTGATGTCTGGTGTCCTCTCTCGGGGTGTTCAGTGTGTTCCCTGATTTGGGATCCTCACGTGTTCAGTGTTTTGATCTTTGATCTCTGGTGTCCACTCTCTCTCAGCACGGGTGTTTGATTTGGGATCGTTGATGTGTTTGATCTCTGATGTCTGGTGATCGTTCGTGTTCAGTTTGATCTCTGATGTGTTTGGTGTCCTCTCTCTCTCAGCACGGTGTTCCAGTGTTGATTTGGGCAATTGATGTGTTTGATCTCTGATGTGGTGTCCTCTCTCTCAGCACGGTGTTCAGTGTTGATTTGGGATCGTTGATGTGTTTGATCTCTGACGGGTGTCCACTCTCTCTCAGCACGGTGTTCAGTGTTGATTTGATTTCGTTGATGTGTTTGATCTCTGATGTTTGATCTCTCTGAGTGTTCAGGTGTTTTCCGCGACGTGTTTTGCTGTGATTCTGTGTTGCGGCGGGATATTGGACCCTTCAACAGGTTCTCCCTCCTCGACACTTTCTCGTTGATGTTTGATCTGATCCTAACCCCTCCTCCCCAGTGCCCAGTGGTGGACCGATCTTGGACCCTCCCTCTCTGCATCCCTGACTCTCCCCCTCTCAGCACTGTTCTCCTGCCCCTCTGACTTCCCTCCCTCTCTCCCTCTCTGGAACTCCCTCTCTCTGGCTCTGAGCCTCTTTGACTCCCCTCTCAAGGGTGAGATCCTCTCTCAGCCCTTCGACCTCTCCCCCCTCTCTGTGTGTAGTGAGCCCTCTTGGACCGCGTCCCTCTCTTTCTGCTGCAGGACTCTCCTCCCTCACACCTGACTCCCTCCTCTCTGGGGCTCTCCCAAGATGACTCCGGCCCAGCTCCTCTTCCCCATCAGGACACCTGGGGGAGGAGGAGGACCGCATGGAGCTGCTGCTGGAGCAAACTGCACACCTACCCTGGGGGCTGCCCAAGATGGCCCAGCTGCTCATCCGACATCCCACCTGGGAGCAGGAGGGAGGTGGGAATGAGATTCGACCTGCCCAGGCGGTCTGGCAGCATCCATTCCTGGTTTTACTGCAGTGAGCCTCTTGTGCAATTAGTCCAGTCCTGGTTTTCTATAGCCATTGTACAGTATAGTCTTCAGGTCTATGATATTCTTCAAGTCATAGTGGCATATGGCAAGCCCCTGCAGCATCAACACGGGCATTTATTGTGCAACCAGGGGGCAGGCTGGTTTATCCAGGCTAGACGGCAGTGGAGAGGCCAGACAGATTCATTTTAAAAGTCAAATGCTTCAGACCCTGTGTCTGGCTGCTCCTCTGTGTACAGTTTCTGGAATATCAAACTTAATTTTATTATAAAAAACAAGACTTTTGACACAAGAAGCCATTCTTTTGAAAGCAGGTCCGGGGCTGAAGCTGTGTGAACAGAGGTCTGCGTTTCAGGCTGCCATATTCAACAATGTGGATCGATCACAATGTTTTTTAATACATTTTTTTTAAAAATAGTTTGGGTGAACGCTGTGGAGTTCAAACAGTTCCCCTGCCCTAGCTTTGAATAAAACATATAATCATTATAAAATGGATCCACAGGTTTAAAATCTTTCATTTGGTACAGGTTATTTGCTTTCGGTGACTGCCAGGGGGTGCAGGGGGGCTGCAGTAGCCGGGCTGTGCACTCAAACTCTGCTTCCTGACAGGCGCTGAGCATGAAACAGTCCCACCAGCAGGAGGCGATCTGGGAGCTGCTTCAGACTGAGGCCCTCTACATCAAGCTCCAGTCATCACGTGAGCGTCTGCCTGTCTGTCTGTCTGCCTGTCTGTCTGCCTGCCTGCCTGCCTGCCTGCCTGTCTGCCTGCCTGTCTGTCTGTCTGTCTGTCTGCCTGTCTGTCTGTCCTGCCTGTCTGTCTGTCTGTCTGTCTGTCTGCCTGCCTGTCTGTCTGTCTGCCTGTGTCAGCGCTGTCGCCGCCTGCCTGCCTGCCTGCCTTAATATGCCTGCCTGCCTGCCTGTCTGTCTGTCTGTCTGTCTGTCTGATGTCTGTCCACGATCTCCCTGTCTGTCTCCTGCCTGCCTGTCTGTCTGTCTGTCTCTCTGCCTGCCTGCCTGTCTGTCTCTCCTGCTGATGTCTGTCTGTCTGTCTGGTCGCGATTCTGTCTTCGCCTGTCTATCTCTCTCTGTCTGTCTCTCTGCCTGTCTGTCATCTGTCTATCTGCCTGTCTGTCTGTCTGTCTGTCTGTCTGTCTGTCCGTCTCCGATGCCTGTCTCCCGCCTGTCTGTCTGTCGATCTGTCTCTGCCTGTCTATCTGCCTGTCTGTCTGTCTGTCTGTCTGCCTGTCTGTCTGTTAATCTGTCTGTCTCTCTGTCTCTCTGTCTGTCTCTGTCTGTCGATGCGATGCCTGCCTGCCTGTCTGTCTGTCTGTCTGTCTGTCTGTCTGTCTGCCTGCCTGTCATCCGTCTCCTGTCTGTCTCCCTGCCTGCCTGTCTGTCTGTCTGTCTGTCTCTCTGCCTGCCTGCTGTCTGTCTCTCTGCCTGCCTGTCTGCCTGTCTGTCTGCCTGTCTGTCTGTCTGTCTGTCTCTCTGTCTCTCTGTCTGTCTCTCTGTCTGTCTCTCTGCCTGCCTGTCTGCCTGTCTGTCTGCCTGTCTGTCTGTCTCTCTGTCTCTCTGTCTGTCTCTCTGTCTGTCTCTCTGCCTGTCTGTCTGTCTGTCTCTGCCTGTCTGTCGCGCCTGTCTGTCTGCTGTCTGTCTGTCTGGCTGCACCCTGTGTGTTCGAGGAAGGGGCGTTCTGAAGCGACTTGTTTCATACTTTTTAGTTTTTTTTTAGTTTAAATGGTTTTTGATCAGACTGGTTTAAAATCGGGGTCCCTGACGGTTATATTTTCGCACTACGATTCTCACACAGTGAACGAAGGCAAACAGAGAGCGAGAGGCGAAAGAAGAGGAGGAAAAATTGAGAGAGAAATAAGAACAGCAGAAAACATAGAGAATATAGAGAAAAATAAATCTGTGTTGTTGCCTTGGCTGCTGTTTCCCTTGCGTTTTAATAAATAACAATCAATAGAAAAATGATTGAAGTGCTTTTAGCGGCACTGTTGAAGCGACTCAATGGCAAAAAGTGTCTGTGTTGATTGTGCGGCTCTCCTCTCTCTCTCAGCTGTTCTTGTGCTCCTGCTGAGCCTGCAGGGGTCGGGGCTCCTGCTCGGGGTGCAACCAGGCGACTCTTCAGCAACATCAGGAGATCCTGCAGCTGCACAGCAGCAGCTGTGGAGGGTGATAGCACGCTGCTGAAGAAGCCCAGCGGCAGAACCTGCTCAACCCTGACCAGCTGCACAAGCGGCTTCCAGCACTGGGTGGGACAGAGAGAGAGAAGGAAGGCTACACACACACACACACACACACACTGGACACACACACACACACACGGAACAGGAGACACACACACAGACACAGACCACACCACACACACACACACACACTGAGACACACACACACACACACTGCAGACAGAGACGCACACACCCTGAACACACACCTCACCCACAAGCCGCACACACACACACCTCCAGGCACCTCCTCCGCCAACCCGCTCCTCGTGTCTCTGTTTGTTTTAGGGGTGCAGTTTGGCTCGGTTCCAAGCCCTATACCCGGTGCTGCATGCAGCAGGGCTGCATGGTTCACGATGAGGTCTGCTTCGAGACAACGAGCTGTTCAGGACATTAAGATCGCGATTGAGGGGAGCAGGCGGCTCGAAGTTCACGCTCACTGTTTTAATAAAGTGTTTGTTGCCTGAAAATAGCATTTGTCAATATTGGGTTAAATGACCTCATAATTTTAACGTGTTTTTTGTGTGTGTGTGTGACCGGGTCTGACTGTACGTCTGTTTTGTCTCTGTGCATCTGTGTGTGTGTCTCTCTCTGTCTTTCTCTGTGTATATCTCTCTGTGTCTATCTCTATAGTTCTGTATCTCTCTCTCTCTGGCTCTCTCTCTCTCTCTCTCCTCTCTCTCTCTCTCACTTTCTTTCTGTCTCTCCCCCCTCTCTACCTGTCTCTCTCTGTCTCTCTCTCTCCCCCCCTCCCTCTATCCCCCCCCCTCTCTCTCTCCTGATCACTGTGCTCTTCCTCCACAGTGGGCAGAGACTCTAACAGTGTAACCGCTCAAGCTGACAGACATGCTGGTGAAGCCACCAGCACCTCACCAAAAATTTACCAGCTGCTGCTGGCGTGCTGAAGAAAACAGGCGAGCCAGAGAGCGGCGAGGCGCCATCAGCAGCATGGTATGGTATCTGTGGCGTGTGTCAACCGATAATGTTCCAACCCGTGCAATGCGTCGCGTGCGTGCCTATGCGTGTCTGTGTGTCTGTGTTAAGCCCCATGTGTGTGTCTCAGTGTGTGTGGGCGTGTGTGTGTCTCAGTGTGTGTGTGTGTGTGTGTCTCGGTGTGTGTGTGTCTCTGTGTGTGTGTCTCAGTGTGTGTGTGTGTGTGTGTGTCTCAGTGTGTCTGTGTGTGTGTTAAGCCCTGTGTGTGTGTGTGTGTCTCAGTGTGTCTGTGTGTGTGTTATGCCCGTGTCTGTGTGTGTGTGTGTGTGTGTCTCGGGGGGTGTGTGTGTGTGTGTGTTAAGCCCTGTGTGTGTGTGTGTGTGTCTGTGTGTGTCTCAGTGTGTGTGTGTGTGTGTGTCTGTGTCTCGGTGTGTGTGTGTGTGTGTGTGTGTTAAGCCCGTGTCTGTGTGTGTGTGTGTGTGTCTGTGTGTGTAGTGTGTGTATAATCTCGCCCGTGTGTCTGTTGTGTGTCTCAGTGTGTGTGTGTGTGTGTCTCAGTGTTGTGTGTCTGTGTATTGTCTTTCGGGTGTGTGTGTGTCTCCAGTGTGTGTGGTAATGTCTCAGTGTGTGTCTGTGTGTGTGTCGGTGTGTGTGTGTGCCGTATTGTCACCGGGGTGTGTGTATTGTCTCGAGGTGTGTATTGTGTTAAGCCTGTGTCTCTGTGTCTCGGTGTATTATGTCTCAGTGTGGTGTGTCTCCGAGTGTGTGTGTGTGTCTCTCAGTGTGTGTGTGTATGTGTCGGTGTGTATGTGTGTGTGTCTCGGTATGTGTGTCTCAGTATTGTGTGTGTGTGTCTCGGTGTGTCTCTGTGTCTCATTGTGTGTGTGTGTGTGTCGGTGTTGTATTGTGTCTGTGTGTCTCAGTGTGTGTGTGTGTGTGTGTGTCATTAACCGGTGAACTTGTGTGTCGTGTGTCAGGATTGTGTGTGTGGTGTGTCACGGTGTGTATGTGTGTGTCACCGAGGTGTGTGTGTCAGCCGGTGTGTGTGTGTGTGTGTGCTGACCTGTTAAAAGCCCTGTCTACCTGTGTCTCAGTGTGTGTGTGTGTGTCTCGGTGTGTGTGTGTGTGTGTGTGTCTCTCGTGTGTGTGTGTGTCTCTCGTGTGTGTGTGTGTCTGTATGTCACCGGTGGGTGTGTGCTTATTGTGTCTCGTCAATGACAGGATGTGTGTGGTGTCCCCAGTGACTTGTATGTGGTGGGAGCAGCCGGTGTGTGTACCTGTTCGGTGTGTGTGTGTATGTCCCCAGATCCTGTGGTTTCTACCGTGTACTCCACTTATGTCTCTGTGTCTCGTGTGTCTTGTGTCTCCCCAGTGTGTTTAAGTATACCTTATTAATGTGTCCCCCTCCCAGATCCTCAGTGGTTTGTATACTGTCTCAGTATGTTAATCCCGTGGTTTCTCTGTGTCTCAGTGTGTGTGTCTCAGATGTGTGTGTCTCGTGTGTGTGTCCCCCTCCCCAGTGTGGTTTCTACCCTTGTCTCTGTCCCCCCTCCCCAGTCCTGTGGTTTCTCATATAGTGTGTTAACACTTATCCCCCTCCCCAGATCCTCGTGTTTCTCTGTACTCTTATTAACACTTATCCCCTCCCCAGGTGGGCTACCGGTTGTAACTTCTTATTCCCCAGGTGGTTTCTGAGGATATCCTCAGCGGTTTCCCCAGAGGCTGGGCTGCCCAACACTTATCCCCCTCCCCAGATCCTCGTGGTTTCTACCCTTGAACTCCTGTCGAGGGCACCTGGTGGAGGGCAACTGCACCTGGAGGGAGATGCATGAAGGGCAAAGACAGCAAAGGTGGGGGCTCCTACATTCCCCTCGAGAACAGCAACGTCAGTCTGCCTCCAGACCATAGCTAGGTAATGGTAGCCATCCCCCCCCCTCTCTCTGTGTGTGTCAGACTAGGTTCTACAGCGTTAGCAGTTTTTTATCAGGGTGGTGAAGCGCGTATGAATACTTGTCCGGGTCTCTCCTGTGCTCACCATGCCTCCCAGATGGATGTGTACTGCTTCTGTTCACTGACCTCCTCCTCATCACCAAGCCGCTGGGCGTGCCAAACACCAAAGGTGATCCGGCAGCCCCTGGTGGAGAACATCGTGTGCGGGGCTCAGGGACCCCGGTGAGCCTCTCTCTCCGTCAAATACAAGCAGACTTTCTCAAAGCAATCCAGCTCTGCACAAACCACCCTCTGAATCTGATTCGTAGTGAGCCGGGACAGTCGGCATTTCTGATGTGTGTGTGTGTGTCTGCCTCCATTTGTCCACCATGGGTGGAAGGTTCCCATATACAAACGGTTTACACACAAGCACAGTGGCATTACAAAGCAGAGGCATCCATTTCGAAACAAGGTAAACCATTGGAACTCTGATAAATGTGTTATAACCATGGGAAAACTGCAAAATGTCGTGAGCTTTCAGTTTTTTTATTTTGTACCCCAGGGGTGGTGTTCTCAGGATCCTTCCTGCTGATCTACCTGAATGAGTGTCAGGGTCTCTCCTGTGTGCTGACCCCTCTCCCTGCCTCTCCAGATGGATGTGTACTGCAAATCCTGTTCACTGACCTCCTCCCAAATCAACAAGCGAGGCTTTCAAGAAAAGCGTGCGGGCGACTTTATAAGCAACAGGTGATCAAGAAAGACTTTATAATGCAACCCTGCTGGCAACACGAGGCTACCAAGAAAACTTTATAATGCAACGGGAGCTCAAGGGGTTGGTGAGCTTTCTCTCTCCGTCAAATATCAAGCAGACTTTAATCAAAAGGCTACCAAAAAGACTTTATAATGCAACACAAACCACCCTCTGAACTTTATAATCTGATTCAAGAAAGACTTTATAATGCAGCAGGACAGTCTGCATTTCTGATGTGTGTGTGTATAATGCAACAGCGGGGCTACCAAGATGCGTAATGCACATTTGCTTTCCACCTGATGGAAGCTTTGGAAGGGTTCCCTGCAACAAGCGAGGTTTACACATAAGCAACAGTGAAAGACTTTATAATGCAAAGCCCAGAGGCTTTAAAGTAAAAGCACATTTAAAAAACCATTGGATGCAACTGTGAGGGCTAAATGCATAGTTATAACCATGGGAAAACTGCAAAATGCATCCGCGAGGTGCAGATAATGGTGGCTTTGAAAGACTATTCAGCTACCAAGTGTCTGCAACCTTGACCCTTTATAATGCAACCCCCTAATGCAACCCCAAGTGTGACTTTATAATGACCCCCCTTTATAATGCAACCCCAGGCTGCTGGAACTTTATAATGTTCTCAGGATCCTTCCAGCGAGGCTACCAAGAAAGACTTTCTAACCTGAATGACTTTATAATGCAACAGCGAGGCTACAAGAAAGACTTTATAATGCCAGCAGGCAAGAAAGACTTTATAAGGCTCAAGAAAAGACTTTATAATGCTATCAAGAAAGACTTTATAATGCAACAGCGAGGCTATCAAGAAAGGTAATGCAACAAGAAAGCTTTTATCAAGAAAGACTTTATAATGCTTTATAATGCAGCAGGCTATCAAGAAAGACTTTATAATGCAACAGCGAGGCTATCAAGAAAGACTTTATAATGCAACAACAGGGCGAGGCTACCATCAGAAAGACTTTATAATGCAACAGCGAGGCTTTCAAGAAAGACTTTATAATGCAACAGCGAGGCTTTCAAGAAAGACTTTATAATGCAACAGCGAGGCTATCAAGAAAGACTTTATAATGCAACAGCGAGGCTTTCAAGAAAGACTTTATAAAAGCGAGGCTACCAAGAAAATGCAACTTTAACCTAAACATGGCCGGGCTACCAAGAAAGACATTTTAACCTAAACATCTGTTTTCATTTTCTTTTAGTGCTTTTAAATAGATCCTCTCTGTGTGTCAGCAATGCTGCACATCTCTACATATTCAGAAAAAAAAAAAAGTTTCTGTGTGATGGTGGCGTGTTTTCTCCGTGTTGTGACGTGTTTTTCAGCGTGTTTGCAGACCCTGCTGGAAGCGGCTGCGTGTTGAGGAGGTGCAGAGGGGGGGAGGAGGAGGGGAAGGAGGGGACCCGAGGCGGGGTCTCCACAGCCAGCTCCCCAGTCCGCCGCGCGCAGGAACCAGCAGGACTCCCAGCACAGGTGAACACAGCATGCAAACAACAAGGTCACACTGCATTACACAATATTCATTGTGATACTCCCATCGTTTATATGATATTATACAAGCCCTGCCCAGGGGGCGGAGATAAGACTCCATGAGACACACCTGAGCTTGTTCCCTATACACTGCCTAACCAAGCTCTCAAATGAAAGGGCAACTATTGAGAGACTTCATGATTATGGATTGTTTGGGGAATATGAATGCTGGCTGTATCAGTTGAAACGGTCCCCAAATCTCACAAAACTATTACAAGAATATTAGACACCCTACACGCAACCTATTATAAAGACACCAGTCCCCCCCTACTCTCTCTCTCTCTCAGCTCGCCGGAGGCGATCCTGGTGGATGTGGGGCCGCGAGCAGCGAGCTTTATCATCGTCCCCCGGATCGGAGCGGAGGGGTCCCTTCAGCTCCCCTTCCGAGGGGAGACGGCGTCGCTGAGCACCAACTCCATCTCCTCCGAGACCCCCACACTCGCACAGAGCCCCTGGGAGCCGGAGGAGGAGGAGGAGGAGAGCAGCCCGCCACGCAGGGGTCCAGACCAGCCAGTCGGAGTCTCTCCGTTCCCACTACCAGCTGCCTCCGCCGCCCCTCCATCGACAGCACCCTCACGGGACCCTCTCCCCGCCTCTCTGATGAGGGGGAGAGGAGGAAGGAGACCGAAGAGGAGGAGGAGGGGGAGAGCAGGGCCTCCAATCGCCCCCAGAAAGTCAGACCCTCCTCTTCCTCTTCGTCGACATCTTCCTCCTCCTCCACCCGGCTCTGCCGCCAGCCCCCGGTCCAGCCTCGAACCCTGTGTCAGCGGCCCGGCCCCCTGCAGTCCAAATCGGAGGCCAACCTGCTGGAGCTGGCGTCCCGAAACAGACTGCAGCAGAGCGGAGGAGGAGGGGGAGGGGGAGGGGGAGGGGGGAGGATGGAAGAAGGGCGTCCTGAGCAAGAGTCTGTCCCAGCTGTGCCAAACTGAAGCTGAACGCAGCCTGTTTTCTATCAGGCGGAGGAGGAGGAGGAGGAGGAGGAAGGGGGTGGGGTGTAAGCACTGTGGCAGGACCAGCAGGGTGGCAGACACCCTAAAACGGGGCAGAGGGAGGTAAAGCTCTGGGCAGCAGCTGTAGCAACAGCAGCAGCGGCTCCGAGCTCTCGGAGGGAGAGGCCGGGGAAACAGCGCACCACGCAGCCCGAGAGGAGCAGTGCAGCTGCCTTTGCACACAGGGTGATGTCACAGCCCCCAGCCCCACCCACAGCCCACATAGCCAATCCCTGAGCGAGCACGCTGGCGGCGGTGTTGCCGTGGAGACTGGAGTGGCCCAGCAGACCCAGCACAAGAAGCTGACCCTGGCCCAGCTGTACAGGATCCGGACCTCGCTGGTTCTGAACTCCACGCTCACAGCCTCGTACGTACAGTCCAGTGCAGTAACCCACAGCCTCAGATAGATAAGAGATGGTCTGATGTCTTAATGTTTTTATATCTGACAGGGATTACTGCTGTCAGCCTGCATTTCATTGTGATGTGTTTAGCCGTCTGTTTGCAGTTTTGTTTTAATTCCATGCATGTGAAATGTTCAGGGCAGTACCTGTAAACTTCACAGTCGATCGAGTGCAGCTCATCGGCTAACGTTTCTTTCTCCTTCCCTCGCTCTCCGCGGGAGGTGTAGCCGGGACCGGGCTCCGGCTGGGAAGCTGCTCCAGGGCGCCGGCGATCCTGCAGCGTCTCCGAGGCTTCAAGAGGAACTCAGTGGGAGGGAGGCGCAGTTTGCAGTGGGACTTGTTCAGCGACACAAATGCACTCAAATGGGGGAGGAAAATTTACCCTGCCCCCCTTTTTTCCTTTTAATACCAAAATACTTTGTATGTGTGTGCGTGTGAGGCACAGCCATGACTTTATTATTATTTTTATTATAACAACAGTAACAGTAACACCTGTGTGAGGGGATACAAAAACATGAAAGAGAGAAAGAAAGAGAGAGAAAGAGAAAGAAAAGAGAAAGAAAGAAGGAATGAAATACAAAACAGCTCTGAAAGTTTCAGATGCTGAAAAAATCGAAGAAACTTGAACTTTGACCTCTCTGATTTGGGCCTGCCTTTCGAGATCAGGCCGCTGTGGTAATCTGAGGACAGACAGAGAAGGGACGGACGGACTAAGGGAGAGAAGGAGAGTGAAAATCACACTTCACCAGCAGCAGGTTCTTGCTTTCAAACTAACCACTGCAGGACTTTTGTGTTTAAATGTAATTGCACTGTGGAAGCAAACGGAAAACAGCAGAACTGCATCGTTTGAATTTCCTGCCGTTGAAAAGAGAGAAATGTTTGAGCACGCTTAAAAAAAAAAAAAAAAAATTCTGGATATCAATTAGCAGCAAAAAAAAAATAAAATAACACTCCCTTTGTTTACAAAGCTTTGTTCTTGGGACTCGAAGGTCCCTGGCTGGCGATAATCACGCAATCATACGATGTGCAGTTAAGAGGCATGGCTGAAACATTTGTCTAATTGTAGCATCCAGCTCGGTTTCTAATGCTACGGGTTTGGCTGCCAGGACTCGGGTATTGTATTCTTTAGAAATGATGCCACCCCCTCCACGCAGGAACCTATTCTTTCCAGAAAACTAAAATGAAAAACTGTCCTTCCAAACTAATCTGACCTCCTGTGGGACACCAGGTCTGTTTCTGGAGTCAGGGCTCCATCAGCCAGCATCTGTATACTAATGTTAAACACCAGCTAGTGATCTGCCACCTGGCATCAAATTCCTTTGGTTTGCGTGCCTACGACA